>RJWT010013311.1:0-21855 GCA_004365215.1 Cuniculus paca | reverse complement strand
GTTTTTTTGTGAATCTTTTTTACTTGAAAGAAAGAAGACAAAAATTGGTTATTCAGACTTGGAATGTGGCTGACAGCCAAAATTAGACAAAGTGAACCTGGACTCAAGAAAATGAAAGAAAGAAAGAGAGAGAGAGAGGAAGGAAGGAAGGGAGGAAGGAAGGAAGGAAAAAAAATGATGGCCTTATTTTGGCCAATCATTAACTTTGAGTTTTTAGGTGAAAATTAAAGTGTTGGAAAACTTGTATCTGTCATCATCTGGTATCATATCATACAATATGTCAACATTTAGAAGATTGGTATTACTAACCTAGTATTTCTCAAAAGATCAATGATTGATCCTAAGAAACATGAATAATTAAAAAAGTCACTTAATGTATAAGACACACCAATAGACATTAATACGATACAGCGTGAAAGTTTATCAATCTACATACATCTATAAATCTTTGAGAGACTACCATTTGGGTTTTAGTGACTTTTCAAGAAGTATCTAAAATAACCTCAATGTACTGCTCTGTTTCACAACTTCTTTATGATAAAGTCAGATAGGTCAAACAAAATAATATAGAGCTACAAGATTCAGAAGCAGATCCAAGATTCCAACTCTCTCCTATAGACTGGATGTAAGAACCGCAAAAACATTAAAAAAGCCATGTCTTCTCACTATATTTTTTGCTTTGAATAATATATATAATTTTCATAAAGAGTATGAAAGCATATTCTTTTTGCTACCATTTGATAAGTTTAATTTTGCTTATTTAAATTACTTATAGATTTTCTCTACTTTAACTTATAATCTGATACTAATTGATACACATAACCTAAATATATATATTTATAATAATTTATAAATGTAATTCATAACATTTTAAAACTTTTTGGGATGGTCAATAATTCTCAATAATAAAACGGGATATTAGGACAAAAATTGTAAGAATTGCTTGCCTTGTTGCATAAAATTTAAATATCTATGAGAAACTTTCTACAAGTATTTAATACAAAAATATGTAATGGGGGCTGGGGATTTAGCTCAGTGGCATAAGCACCTGTCTAGCAAGCACAAGGTCGTGAGTTCAATCCCCTGTAACAAAAAAAAAAGAAAAAAAATTGTAATGTCATACTAACTATAAAATTCTCCAAATCAGTATAGGTGCAATGGATGGTGTGGCTAAGTAGAATATGTATAAAGACATGTACCATATGCTTTAAGTCTTCCTGGAAATTCTTTCTTCAGGGGTGCAAAGCTTCTGGTTGCAAATCACTTGTACATGAAAATACTAGAGTAAAATAAGAAAAAAACCGTGCAAATGCACAGTTAAAGTCACAAACAAGGGAAGTATTCTTATGGACTTGAAGAATAGAAGGGGAATGCAGTGTTCTGAGATGGTGGTGAGGCCCTGGATGTGAGCATTTGCAAAAACTCAGATCCAGAGGGGCCATTGGAGCTGAGGTCTCTGAATTGAAGCTTCTACAAAAAGCGAGGAGGAAGGCATGCATTACTCCTTCTCCCTTCATGCAAACTGCCAAGCTCAATAAAATGATGAATCAGAAAAACAGCCCACTTCCTGGAAAAAGATAATGGTGTGCAAACTTGACTACTTTGACCTAGATACTGTTTGGTCCCCCCCCCTTTAACCCTCCTCTATGAATATGCACACAGGTTAAGGTATCTACCTTACAGTACCTGCATGACTTCATTATGAATTAAGATTTGTTATGTATATGCACCAACTCTCCATGGTGAATGTTATCATGCATACTGAAAACATGCCTTAATAAAATTTGTGAAAAATTAATACCAACTCAATACATTGCAGTACTTCACAGATTTTATGCTTTATATTTTATCATCTCTATACTCTCCAACAAGATGATACTTTCTAATACATATTTTAGTTTTATCCATTCATCCAAATATATGCATATAAATACACAAATTTATATGTACACTTGTCAAATACTGACAACTGAAGTATAAAGTAATCAAAATCTTAACAAAAAGTATGAATTCATTTTCACGTTTTAGCTCTTCCATTTCTTTTTTCAGAGATACATATACATAAACACATACAAACATACATTTATGCATACACTTATCAGATACTGACAATTAATTATTATTGATTGATGACTATTAATGTCCTTTTACATGTCTTCAGTGAATATAGGATAGTTTAGGTATATGCCTGCAGATGGACTTAACGGTCATTGTCTACACCTATGCAAATTTCAAAAGGTACTGCTGAAAGTTTTCCCCCAAAAAAGAAAGTTTTCCAAATTGGTTATACCAATTTACATTCTTTCCTAAAGTATATAATTATTCTCTAGATTAACAAAATTTCTGCTATTTGGTGATATAAAATGTCAGCCATACTTGTGAAATCTTGTGATGTCAAGGTCCATTTCACTTATCATCAATGAAGTTGAGCACCTTTTGTTTTTTATATTGATTCATTCTCTTCTTAAAAATGGCTGTTAAGGTCTTTTTCCCAATCTGGCATGTCTGTTTGTTTATTTCTTATGGAGCTATAGGAAGCTGTTTTTATACTTGAGATTGTAATACTTTGTGGCTTCTATTATTGTAAATATTACATATCACTAATTTAAAGATTAATGTTTTTTAACACTATGATGTGTCTTAAAATCAATACCTTCTTAGAATTAACATTTATCACGCTTTTTTTCCTATTTATTATTCATACAGTACTGTACTATATACAGTAATGGCTATATCTTGAAATCTATGACAACTGAAGTCATCATAAAATCCATAAAATATGCTGCCTTTTCCTGGATAGAAGTTTGTTTTTTATTTTTCACTTTCATGATGGCCTTGATACACAGAAATTTTTAATATTAATATAGTTGAATTTTGTCAAATATTTGTTTATGGATTTTTTTTTTAAATTCAAACCATATGAGATTGATTTCAACTTTACTGAACAACGTTATACCCAGCAAACTCCTCGTATACTGTGTGGTTTTTCAGACCATTAACATGATTTCCATTTTCATTGAGTTATGTCTTTATTTTTGAAGTCTATAATATTATAGTCTATAATATTCTTCATATGCCTTTCATGTTTGTCATTAGATATATCCGAAGCATGTTACTATTTTCATATATTAAATAGAATTTTAACTGAATTTCACCCTATCACTGGCATATAAAATCCAACTAGCATTATATATTTATTTCACATCTAGTCACCTTGCTAAATTTTTCTTTCAATTTTCATAATTTAATTCTATGTTTTCCTATTTTTTCCTTTTGCAGACATTTGAATTATTCACTATTGTGAGACTTAAAGTTTCCAGAATGCTGTTCAGTAGAAGTAGTAATGATAGAATTTTTTCCCTGTTTCTTAGTTTGAAAAGAATGCTTTTAATGCTTCATAATTTAAAAATGTATTTAAGTGATTTTTATAAATAACTTTCACTGGTTAATAAAGTTCCGATTTTACTATTTTGCCAAGTGTTTTTTCATCATAAATGTGTTTTGAATTTTATGAAAGACATTTTCTTTGTCCAAATTCAATGATCATATGGTTTTTATCTTTAATTGGAATAAGTAGTTACATTTTAATGGTGAACTACCCTAGTATTTCTAGAATAAAATTTAAGTAAAATTTATTCTTACTGGTTATTTAAAAAATACATTATGAGATAATATCTCCTAGTGTTTGGTTTTGATTTTTTTTATTTATTTCCTAAATAAGAGGAGTTTATCAACTTATTTTTCTCCATGGTTATCTCAGAATTTGATTAGAAATTTATATTGTTTAAATTCACTCTTTCTCTTCTTCAAAATGGTCTATGTTTTATTGGAATGATTCATTTTGGAAACTATTAGAAATAATCTGTAAAATCATCATGCTCTCATATTTTCTTGGGAAGATTTTAATGCATTTGTTTAACTTATTTAATTATTAAGGGATGCTATAAACCTTGTCGAATCTACAGTTTAAGTTAGAATTCATCAATTAATTAATTTTGTTTGCCAACACAGCTTCAGTTTGTTAAACTTTTTTTTTTTAAGTACTAGGGATTGAACCCAGGGCCTTAATACTGAGCTACAAATCCAGTTCTTTTATTTTTAAAAAGGGTCTCATGAAGTTGCTAACTTGCCAAAGTTGTATTTCAACTTGGAATCCTTCTGCCTCAGTTTCCCAGAATGCTCTAAGGGTCTAGGCATGTGCCTCCCATGCTTATCAAGAGATATGTGTACTAATTATGCTAATTTATACACCATGCTTGTTAATATATATACACTAATTATACTAATTTATTTTAAAAATATAATCTGAAGCTTCACACCAGTTCTCAAAATTCAACATGGTGCCAGAATTTTTGATCATGCAGTTTAAATGCTTGGAGTACTCTGTTTCTTTATCCCTACTCTATAATTAATTAATGGGGTGTGATTTTTTTTGTAAAGTATAAGGATTTTTATAACTGCTGTAAAAAATTATCATGGTTCTGTTTCCTTACAGCATTCTTTTCTGTTCCCTGGAACTTGCCTCAGAGTTCGCCAGCACATGCAGGTGCACACAGAGCTGCTGGGCCCTGGAGATCCTGGGGAAATTCTACTTTCTTGTTTCCAGGTTCTAGACGCTCCCCATCTACTTCACTTGTGGCCCTTATTCCTTTTTCAAATTATCTATGGAAAGTTGGGTCCTTCTCAAGTCACGTTTCTCTGTACCTTTCTTCAGTTATCAGATCTCCCCCGACCCGAAACTCTTGTTTCGCTCCACTTTACATATAAGGACCCTGTGATTATGCTGAACATAACAGGCAAATCTAGGCTCTTTTCCTATTTAGGGTTAGTTGATTCACTACCTTAATCCTTCTTTGGTAGGTAACTTAATATAGTCACAGGTCCCGGGGATTAGAACAAGTACGTTTAAGACACTATTATCTGCCTTCCAAAGAAAATAATAGAGCTTCACTAGCAATACTAACAATGAGATAATTTATGTATTTATTACACTTTATTTCTTTTGAAATTTAGTACAATATCACAGTTCATCCACTCAAGATTTAAGAACTTTGAAGTGAGTAATGACACAATTATAAGTCACTGACTGTCCAGTCTGTGGCCTGACACGGGCTGTTCCCCAACCAACTCCACAACTGTGGATTCCACACGTTGGCTCAGTCACCACCAACTTGGAGCTGGCTCTGCATTGTTTCCCCACTGCATGGGACAGCAGAAGTGCCAGCCAAACAATGGACTTGATCTTGGACAAGGAAAATGTCTGAAATAAGGAATTCAACATGGTTGGTTAAAGGGCAAGTCACATTACAGAAGACCAGAAAGATTCACTGAGAAGGAATGATTTGGAAAACCCAACATGGCTGAATAGAGGAGGAGCCATGCTGGAAAGACTCAGAGACATCAGCAAGAAACACAAAGAGGAGGAGAGTCTATCACAAAAGGAAAGAGACATAAGAGATGGATTAGCTAAACACAATGTGGTAACCATGTCTGAATTTCGCTTTGAAGATTCCAACCCAAAGAACACTATTCAGAGACCCCCACAGAACATTCCACAAGAAAGAGGGAACTGCATGAGGACTGAGAGAATCAAGAGCAGTTGGAACCTGCAAGGAAAATGTGGGATAGGCCTTCCACAGTAAACAGCTGATGAATTACCTCAGTCCAGCGCCTGCCACTGCAATTGCAGAATGAGAGCCAGCAGAGACACATGGTAGGGAAGAGCTTAGCATTCAAACCTGGGTCCCAGAGCAGCCTCTTGGCTCCAAGCCATGCTCCATGCTGTCAAGAATGACTTCGTAGCTTGAGCTTTGCTCCTTACTCCCAGGCTGTGGGACAGAACCACATCTCCAAAACTACAGAAAGCTTTCTGTCATTTTATTTATTCATTTATTTATTTATTGCAATTTTCTTTCTGTTCATCTCTCTCTCACACACACACACATGCATACACACACTTTTAGTCCATTACTTGCCCCTCTTTTTTTCTTTGAAGAGTGTGTGTGTATGTGTCTTTCTGTTCCTCTTGCCCCTTTCTCTCAGTGTAACTTACAGAGGGAAAGACAATTCTCCCTTGTCTCTTTTTATTCCAATTTATGCATACCTTTTTATTTATTTGTTTTCTGTTTCTTATTCTATTTTATTCTTTTTTCTACTCTTTATCTATAACCCTTTAACTTGTTTTCTAATATTTATATTAGTCACAGAATCTTTTTCACTACCGATTTTATGCCCAGCTTTCCCTGTTATTCTATCTAAATATATAATATAACTCTACTGCCCTTTGAATCCTTTGTGCCCCTCCTATTTCCTACTTTCCATATTACATAGCAAAAGATATTTTTTTAAAAAAATTTTTTTCTCCTCCTACTTCTAGCATTACACAGTCCACAACCCTCAGGGCTTTAGATAATTGATTCTGCAAAATTACTGCTGAATGCTTTTTTTCCATAAAAGGAGACATAACTATTATATTTAGTGCATATTAGCTGTGGGTCAATACTTGGGCTATTATCACGCTTACACTTTAACTATGGATTTCTTCTCTAAGGTGAAGGGAGACCCAAAAGTGGGATCAATGGTATGTTCTCATCTTGCCCAGATAGAAAACACGGTAACTGATTACTAGCCCATTACTGCTATAGCTAATTTGATTGCATCAGAATACTCCTGACTCCAGGGACATTTTTATGGCAGTGAATCAGTCCGCTGATTACACCATAATACCCAGGGCAAGGAACACCAAAAAGTCCCTAACCCAAGATTGGACTGGATTGAATTTTGAAAGAACCTGGTAGAAAGACTCAACCTGATGGAAAGAACTCTGAGTGTAAGTTAGCTTTAGTATTGCAGTGGAAAATTCAGAAAAGTGATTGAGATGTGAGCATTTGGGTTCTCTAGCAAATTATCTACATGTGAATCACATATGCACAGTCTCATTGGAATATTTAACTTATGTTTCCATTGGATATCTTATATGTTTGAGTTTTTGTTTATTTATTTAGTAGTATGGGGTGATGTTATGTTCTTTCATGGTTTTTACTTTTATGTATTTGTTCTTCCATTAGTTTCAACTGATATGCATTTAGATTCTTCCTAGTCTCAGCTCATCTGTCTTCTTCACTTCAAATCCCCAAAGCAATACTATTACCATATTTCTTTATTCTTTTACCAAATACACAAGCTTCTCCTCCAAAGGTTTTCATTTTCCATACTTAGCGCCCCCACAGTCATGCCTTTCTTCTCTAGCATTAACCCTAAATCTTCCCCATCCTAAGCCTTGGCTCTCCTATATCTTACTTAGCATACTGTTCTTTTTATCAACAGGTTCTGACAACCACATAGCTTCCCTCAATTACAAAGTAGACCCCCTTCCTCCCATAACTTGCACTTATCTCTAAAAAAATCCTCTGAAAATCCTCAATACTAACCCTTCAAGTCAATTAAAAGTATCCAACAGAATCAGACACCACATCAAACTTTTCTTCTCATCTTCCACTCCCTACTGCAAACCTCACCCTTAGTCTTACACTCCTCATCCAATCACCTTCTATTCTCCTTCCTCCATTCACTTACTGCATTGCAGAACAAGCAAATAATGAACAGTCATAGTGTCCATTAAAGACAGAAAAAGGAAAAAAAAAAAAAAGAAGATAAAGGAGAGAAGCATAGCTGCAAGGACTATCATACAGAAGTGTTACCTGATTGAATCTATTGATGCTGATAGAACCAGAAGAAATTTGGCAAAACGTATGGACAGAGCTCAAAACACTTAAAGTAAATAACAGAAGGAGTACACTTAAAGTGAATAACAGAAGGAGTAAACACTTGCACTGGACATACAAAGCTGAAAATTATTCATAGGAGGTGATATCCTACTAAAAATCTCCATATAAACCAAAAATTCTTTGCACTTTTGTAGTCCTCAACCTGCAGTACCCACTAAAAAAAGAAGGGGGAAAAAGGAAGATAAAGATATATATATATATATATATATATACACACAAGTATGGGGAAGCAAGGCAACAGAAGATACACAAGTTCATCCAACTCACCCAAAGCACAGCAAAGGATCACAAAGGGAGAAGAAAACAAACACCAGGTAATAGAACTCTATGAAAAGTTCATAGAAGTGATGAAGATGATATATGACTTCAAAGAGGAAATGATCCAAAAGTTCACAGCAATTTTACTCAATGTACTCATGGTGAATTTTAAGGAAATAGGTACAATCTAGATGAACTAACCGAAACATTCCAAAATTTGAATGATAGATTCAACAAAAATATGGAATTCAAAAAAAAAAAGTTAGACAAAAACACCTGAAGTAAAAAAAAAAAAGTGTATAGAATTCATAAATTGCAGAAAAGACCAATATGAAGACAGAATGGCTTATATAAAGGACAAAATAGTGAATTAGGAATGAAGTGCACAAAGTGATCAAAAAGAAAATAAGAGAACAAGAGGATTATCCAGCAGCTAATAGATGACAATAAGACAATCTAAAGCTAATTGGAATTACAGAAAATCTAGAAGATAGCATAGATGGATTTATTAACATGTTTATAGAAATCATAGAAGACAATTTCCCAAATTAAGAAAAGAGGTTAAAATGCAAGTAAGTGATGCTCATCAAGCATCAAACAACTATGAAGACAAAAGCAGCTGAGGCGTATCATTAAAATTATCAGACACCCAGAAAAAACCCCAGAATTTTAAAAGCAGCCAGAGGGGAAAAAATCATGTATAAAGGTAAGGCAATCAGAATCACAGCAGAGATCTCAACATAAACTCTAAAGGTAGGAGACCTATGAGTGAAGTATTGTAAGCCCTAAGAAGAAATAATTTCCAAACCACATTAACTTATCCAGCAAAGCTATCCTGGAAAACAGTACTAAACCAACACTTGAGAAAATACTTAAGAATATTCTAGACAGAAATCATGAAATGGACATGCTAAAAACACAGAACAAACTAAAGAGGTCAACAGACAAACAGCAACAAAAAACATCAGGAAAAGAAAAACAAAAAATTCACTAAAAGATAAATAACCAGCACATCTATGTAATGTCTTTCAATGTTAACGGCCTCAACTCTCCAATTAACACACACAGACTGACAAACTGGATCAAAAAACAGAATCCAACAATCTGTTCCATTCAAGAGACTCATCAAATCCAAATATACCTTCATAGATTAAAAATTAAAGAGTGGAAAGCATTTCAGGTTCCAGGACCCCTAAAACAAGCAGGGGAAGCAAGTCTAATATCAGACACAGTAAACTTCAAACTAAAACTAATTAGAAGACACAAAGAAGGTTACTACATACCAGTCAAGGGAACAATTCAACAAGAAGAAACAACATTGGTAAACATATGCACTGAATTTTGGAGCATCTGTCTTCATAAAGCAAAACTACTGCAATTAAAAAATCAAATAAATACTAACACAATCATAACAGGGAATTTTAACACCTCACTTTCACGAAGAGATAAATCAATTAAACAAACCAACAAAAAACATTAAAGAAATATCAGAGCTGAACCACTCCCTTGAGCATATGGGTTTAATAGGTATCTACAGATTATTTCATCCCTCTACAACAGAGTATACATTCTTTTCATCAGTACATGCTGCTTTTTCCAAAACAGATCACATACTCATCCACAAATCCAGCTTAAGTAAATATAAAACAACTGAAATTACCCCACACATACTATCAGACCACTGTGCAATGAAAACAAAAATCAATGACAGAAAAAAGTTTGGAAAAAGGCAAAAGCTCTTGGAAAATTAACAACATCCTCCTAAATAACCAATAGGTAACACAAGAAATCAAAGAAGATACTAAAAAATTTCTGGAAGTTATTGACAAGGACTGCACAACTCAATGAAACTTTGAGGATACTATGCAAGCAGTTTTAAGAGGGAAAATTCATCAAATACATTAGGAAAACAGCAAATACAAATCAACACCCTTATGAAAAATCAAGACACCTGACAACAACAAACACCCCAAACTGAAATTAAGGAATGAAATTAAAAATTGAGAGCAGACGTCAATGAAATTGAGACTTAATCAAAGAGTTTAAAGAATAAATTAAGTAGATAAGCTCTTAATCACACTCATCAAAAGAAGAAAACAGAAAAAAAAAAGGGTGAAATCGCAACAGACACTACCAAAATCCAGAAGGTAGTAACTGCTGCAAAATATTTTATTCCAACAAATTAGCAAATTTTGAAGAAACAGATTTCAAGACATATACAAACTACAAAACTAACCCAAGAAGATATAAATATGCCTAACAGCTAAATAATTAGCAATGAAATTGACACAGTAATAAAGAATCTATCAACTAAAAAAGTGCAGGTCCTGATGTATTCAAAGAAACTGAAAAGAATGGATTGCTCCCAAATTTATTTATGAAAGCCAGTATCACCCTGATCTCAAAACCAAATGAAGATCCAACTAAAAAAGAGAGTTATAGGTCAGTCTTCTTAATGAACATAGATGCAAAAATCTACAAGATTTTAACAAACAGAATGCAGCACATTATCAAACAGATTATTCATCATGTTCAAGTATCCCAGAGTGAAAGATTTCATTCAACATACAAAAGTCAATAAATTTAATATAACGTGTAAATAGGAACAAGTTTGAAAACAGTACAATCATATAAACAGATGCAGCAAAGGCTTTTGATAAAATCCAATATCCCTTCATGATAAAAAAAAAAACAAAACTGAAGAAAACAGGTATAGAAGGGACATACCTGAATATGATAAAGGCTATTTATGACCAACCAATAGCTAGCATCATACAAAATGGAGAAAAATTAAAAGCATTCCCCCTAAAATCATGAACAAGACAAGGTTTTTCACTGTCTCCTGTTCTTTGCAACATAGTACTTGAAACACTAGCCAGAGCAATTAGGCAAGAGAAAGAAATACACAACAGAAAGGAAGAACTCAAATTATCATTATTTGCAGATGAAATGATACTGTACATAGAAGACCCAAAGAACTTCACCAACAAACCTCTTAGTTAATAACCAACTTCAGCAAAGTAACAGGATACAAGGTCAACATGCAAAAATCATTAACATTTGTGTATATCAACAAAGAATGGAATAAGAATAAAATTACGAAAATAATATCGTTCACAATAGCCTTAAGAAAACTGAAATATAGAAATTACCTAATAAAGGAAGTAGAAAACCACTACAAACAAAACTATACCCCTCTGAAGAAGTAGCTTGAAGAGGACATCAGAAAATGGAAAGATGTTCCTTGCTCTTGGATAGGAAGATCCAATATTGTCAAAATGGCCATACTCCCAAAACTGTTTTACAGATTCAGTACAGTCCTGATCAAAATAAAAAGCATCCTTTACAGATCTAGAGAAAACAATTCTAAAATTCATATGGAGCCAGAAGAGACCCAGAATAGCAAAAGCAATTTTGGGCAGTAAGAGCAGAGCAGGTAGCATAGCAATAGCTGACTTCAAGCTATATCACAAATCAATAGTGATAAAAACTGGATGGTACTGGAACAAAAACAGACATGTGGATCAATGGAACAGAACTGAAGATACATAAACCTGTCTAGACACATTCAACTATGTGATCTTTGACAAAGGGATCAAAAGCATACACTGGAGGAAAGATAGCCTATTCAACACGTGGTGTTGGAAAAACTGGTTATCTGTTTCTAAAAGATTGAAGCCAAGCCTTTATTTCTCACCATATTCTAAATTGAAACAAAAAATGGATCAAAGATCTAAACAGTAAAACAGAAACATTAAACCTATTGGAAGATTAAAAAAAAGTAAAACACTTGAAGCCAGAGGTGGTGGAAAGGATTTTTCTAAACAGAACTTCAAGAGCACAAGAAATAGAATCAACAATGAGAAAATATCAGACATTCAAGTTTCTGTACAGTGAAAGAACCATCAGTAGAGTGAAAAGACAGCCTGCATAATGGAAAAATGAATAAATGGACCTATAAATATGCCAAATTAAAACCATGACTTAAACATTCCTTATCAATTGCATAGCTATAGGAATTAAAATTGAAAAAATATTTGGGTGTACTTTGATAGGTACATTTATATAAATGTATTTATTTTAACATATAAGCATATATGTAATCATTTTCTCAAAATCAGAGCTATAGTTTCATGGATTCTATTGCCTATATGGTTATTGTAACACCTCAAGCAATACTGTCAACTTGATTGACTTCAGAGCTGTGTAGGGGATTAACAAGCACACCTCTGGGTGTACCAGCATGGGTCACGGAGATGCAACCATGGGTAAAGTTTGTTCTCTGTTTCTTACCCCCCTGGGACTGTTCCCCTGCTGTCTTATGTATGACATGAAGTGAGCAACGTTGTCTCACCATGCGTCTCACCATGATGGCCCTGCCTGGGAGTCAGCTGACAATGGACTAAACCTCTGAAACTATGAGCCAAATTTAACAGGTTTGCATATTTTCACCAGCTGACTAATATGGAAAATTGGTAGCAGTGAAATGGGATCATTGCTCTATTTCTGACTACATGCTTCAGAAATCTTTGGAATAGATTTGCAAGAATAATTTGGAGCCAGGGATCTAGCTCAGTGGCCTAAGCGCCTGCCTGGCAAGCGCAAGGTCATGAGTTCAATCCCTGGTGCTGCAAAAAAAAAAAAAAAAGAAAAAAAAAGAATAATTTGGAAAGGTTTGGAGATATTGGCTAGAGGAGCCCTAGAATGTTGTAGGCACAGTCCGATGAGAAATTCTGGTACAGATTCAAAGACCAAAATGTTGATAGTAAAGTGGTCAATAAAGGCTAATTCCTGAGGTTTCAGTTGGGAGCAAAGACTCTACTTGGAAGTATAGTAGAGGTCATGTGTGTTATACTCTGGAAAAATATTGTGTCTATATCATAATATTTAGGCTGAATTTAAGTGTAAATTTAAGTCATTGACCTGACAGATGAAATTCAAAGGCAGTCCTATGTTCAGACTGTGATGAGATGTCTGTTCCTGAGGTTTTTGAGTGGCCCCACACTTACAGCCTTGCTGGTTGCAGTCCACATGGTCTTTCTCAGGCTGGATATGATAGTGGTGGTGATGAGATAGGTACTGTTGCATGTTTTTAGCCTGATTTCCAGGAAGAACTGAGAGCAAAACACAGAGAACTATTGGGAAATTTAAATTTTTTCCCAGAAAGGAAAAAGATGTCAATTTGGGGCCAAAGAAAACAAGAAACCAAGTACTTTGAAGAAAGACACACTAAGACACACATTTCAGAAATCAGCAAAATCCTACACATTAATGTAGGTTCAGGGCGCCAAAGTGTCAAACTTCCGTTTGAAAAGAGAACCCTCATGCTCCCTGCTCAAGAAGGGTTGCCCAGGGAGCTATTTCCCCAAGAATTCATTTCCTTGTGCTCAGTCATCCTGACACTTCAAGGCCACAGCAGTCAAGGCCTAAAAGCACCTGGCTACTTCTTTTGTGAACCGCAGGCGTTGGTATCATCTACATAGTATGAGGTTTACTAGCATGCAGGAGGCAACAACTGTGGGGTCCAGGAGACTGCCACCAAGATTTCAAAGGAGGCCAGTAAAGGAGCTCCTAAAAGGGCAATGCACGAAGGTATGAGCATGAAGCCAAAAGCGCAACAGAGACCACAGGCAACGGCAGATGCCAGAAATGGCAACTGCTGAGGAAAGATGCAGGCCACAAGCATATCCAGCCTGAGAGAGACCATGTGGACTGCAACCAGCAAGGCTGTAAGTGTGGGGCCACTCAAAAACCTCAGGAACAGACATCTCATCACCATATGACCTGACAGCCAGACATACATAGAGCTATAGGATTTAATGCTAGCCAGGCTACAATTGAATTTTGCTTTGATCCCATTCTTTGCTATCACCCTACTCCTCCCTTTTGGTATGGGAATGTTTACCCTTCACCACTGTATACTAGAAATATACAACTTTTTTTTTTTAATTTTCAGTAACTTCTACCTGAGCGTTTGCCTTACATCTCAGAAAGGACTTCGGACTTGGGTTTTTGAGCAATACTGGAATTGCTGAGACTTTAGGGGAAAGTATTAGTGTATTTTCTGTTTACATAGGACAGTTACATCATGCTAGGCAAATTATGACCTTGTGTTTATTTGGAGAAAAAGTATAGTTAAGCAGATGAGTATAGGTCTCAAGCTGACAAGCAATGAAATGTAACAGTTAAGCTGGACTGTCAACTTGATTGGCTTCGAGCTACCTGGGGGTCAGGAAAGCATACTTCTGTGTGTGTGCAGGTATGTCATGGAGAAATAACCTTGGCTACTACGCCTGAGCCTAGCCCTTTCTCTTACGGTCTTGTTCCCCTATTCTACTTCTCAGCTTCCACAAAGTGAGCATTTTTGTTCCACCATGCCCTTTTGCCATTAGGTTACTTCCTTAGAGACAGCCAATGATAAACTGAACCTTCTGGAATCTGATTCGAATTAAACCTTTCCTTCTTAAATTGTCATTACTGAGCATTTTGTACCAGCCATTGGAAAGCTAACTAATAACATTGTATTTTATGGATTTTAGATAATCAGTTCAAACATGGATAATTGGCTCCTTTATGCACAAAGAATCTTCACAAGTCAGGGAAATTAAATGGACTTTCTTTTGGCACGTTCTGCAAAGAAGTTCAAGCATACATAACTCAAATATAAATCAATTATCTGAAAAATTATCAATCGCGGTGTTAAATATTTTTTCTGAAGTTATGAATAATAGACTTTTATTGGATGTATGTGTATATCTTTGAGTAAATAAGAAAATAGAATTGATGATAATCATAAAACGTTATTTAAAATTAGCTCCAATATATTCTTATATATGATTTTAAGCTATGTTATTAACAACTGATATACTCACAAGTGATAAAACATAGTTGGAAAACATATGTCTTGATAGCTAAAATGACTATACTACTTATTGTATTAGTTCTTGGAAAAGAGCAGGTAATACTCATATAATTAGATCAATTTTACATGTCTGTTTCTGGTAATCTAAGCAACCCTTTTGAAGGTAACAATATGCAACATTACAGCCATTGCTAAATTCCTATCATCTTGCTTTGTAAACCTATACTGTTATTGTTTTGGGTTTGTTGTTGTTGTTTGTTTCTTGTGCTTTTTGTCTTTCTTTTCTGTGTCTTTTTTCTCTTAAATAAATAAAAGAACATTTTAAAAAGAAAACAAGTCTTTGACATTCTAAGGTGATTCCTAAAATTATCACACTCAAATGATTTTCTATATTTAAATAACTGATGTGTTCAAGGTCTCCAAAGATCCTAAAAGTATGAGTACTTTGACATACACTTACCAACAGTATCACAGGGCTCATCTTTGTGTACACAGAAATCTTTCCTACAAAAAAGAAGAAAATCAAACCAAAGATAAATTCTTTCGCACAATCAATAGATATCATGTGACTCATGTTAACTGTTACATGATTAATTATGTAACAATTTTTACTTACAAAAATTTGATAAAATTCTGGATAAGAATTTTAAAATTCTGGATAAGCCTAATCTTTAATTCTAATAAAACATGACATTAAACTTCCATGCTACATGTATATTTGATAGAATCATATGACTTAATTTTCCATTTCAAAGGAAATATTTCAAAAATACTCATCTTGTTTTATATTCTTGAAAGATCTCATTGCTTAATTACAAAAGATAAGGGCATAGTGCTGGAATATGGCTTTCCATTTTGAAAACATACTGGAAGATCTCTACTTCCCAAAACACAAAAAATAATTTCCAGGAGTTGTAAATGTAAGGAATACAATTTTAAAAAGCATACCATTTCATAAGATATAAACAATTTTAAAGACTAGTACCAATTTGAATGCTATGAGTAAATTAATATTCTTACATAAATGAGACAATGATACTCTATAATTTTTCTCTTTATTTTCCCACTATATCTTGGAGAGTATTCCCTGAGAGTACCTAGCTGTTGCTTCCAATTATTTAAGATTTCATAATGCACAATGTAATAGAACTTATCATTAAGACTTTTCACGTTTGGAGGCATACTATATGAAATTTTTATCTACCACTTACTATTTATATGACCTTTGAACAGCTTACTTAACATTCTTGTGCCTTAGCCCTCTCACCTAAAATACAGAAACTGATTTTAAGCATAGTACCATATTTCTTCTGAAATGCTATGTTTTTCAGTTTCAAAGAAAACATTATTTGCTCGAAGAACATCTTACATTCATATTTTGAAATTCTTGTTTTTAATCATGTAAGCATATTTTTATAATCCCTGTCAATATTTAAAAATATAATTCATTATTGTGATTTTTTTGCTTCTCACCATCAGAGATGCTCTCATTATGCATTTTGTAGTTCTATTATGAACTGATATTTTATTTATGGTTGCCTTGTGTGGTGTACATTAAGATGGCATCCCTCCAGAATAGTTTTGAAAATGCTTTCACTAAGTGCTCCAATTTTTAGAATCAGATTCACAGAAATGAAGACCTGAGAGCCATTTTTCCCTGACCTGAGATCATGGATGAAACAGTAATTACTTGAAAATCTGTCCTTGCTGAGGAGATTTTTCCACTTTACGTTTTTATCAGTGGTCTCACTGTGAGTTAAAGCTGTATGCAATTACTTCGGTTGTACTTTTGACTGCATTGAAATATTTCCCATGGAAATTAAAACCCAAGAAGCTACGTTTTTTATTTGAACAAACTGACTCAGTTACTGTACCTCCTCAGAATTTATTGCTACACCTTTTTTCTTTTTCTCACTTGTGCACATAAAGGGAGAGTTTATATATTTTTTCTACACCTTATAGATAACTATAACGCGAACATTTCTCATTATGTAGTCAGGCAGATTCTCACATACAAGGAAATGAATCAATCTGTAAAGTGTCACATAGAAATTAAATACAGTAAAATGGTAATTTATTTGTAGAATTATCTTAATATACACAGAAAAACAGACATATAGGCTTCATTTTATTATATTTTATATCATACAACAACTTTTACCAAATTCTTTGAAAGTCTACATGACCACATCAATAAAATGTTCACATTGACCTCAATTAACAGTTAAAACTTTTTAAAAATATCTTTCCAAATTGGGGATTATGTTAGTTATAGTTTATTATAAAAAGCTGGTGGTTGATGTAATATTATCTCTTTTCCAACAATTTAGAAAGGAAAAAAATTGTGGTAGTTATAGATATGAACAAGTTAGGAAATGAAATATTTAGCATTAATAATTAAGTTTTTCACCATTTTTTTTGGCAAATTCCTGACAGGTTATTCTAAAAAACAGATGCAGAATCACTCTTGATTATGATCACAGTTATGATTTAATGCATTCAAATCACACTCAGGACTTATGAATATTTTCATCATTCTTCAGTTAATAACAGATTAATCCAAGTTGATAACTTACATAACTAGAAAATTTATTATTCTTGCAAGAATCTTAGCTGAGAACAAGTGTCCAGCATTTCTTTTAAAATTTTTTTAAAATGAATTTCATCAGTACACTTTTGATACACATAATGATCACATTCATCATATGGAATTTGTACCTGTACATATCTTGATTATTCTTTTTTTCCTCAATCACCTCTACTCCCTTTAATCCTCCCCCCTTATTTACAAAAGTTTTGTTTCCATTTTTTCCTTCTATCATTCTTTTTTCTTTTCCCTTCTTTTTCTTCCCCTTCTCCTTCCCTTGTTCTCCTCATTAGAACATTTTCTTCCTACTTCTCAGTATCTATCAATCATTTTAGTCCTTATTTATGCTTGTGCTTTCTACTACAAAAGAAAGTGATATTTACACGTGTCTGATTTATTTCACATAAATGTATGGTCTTAAGGTGCATTCATTTACCTAACAATGTCTCAAGTTTATCCTTCTTTATGTTAGAGTAGTACTCCACTGTATATAAAAACTAAATTTTCTTTATCCATTCATTGGTTGATGGGCATTTGGGCCATTTTCAAGACTTAGCTATTACAAATTGTGCTGCTATACACATGAGTCTGCATATATTGCTGTGGAATGATGCTTTTAATTCTTTTCGGAAGATACCAAGAATGGGAATAACTGGGTCAAGTGGGACGTGTAGTTCAGAAAAGGAGATTCCTTTTTTTGAGGAATCTCCATACTGATTTTCAAATTGCTTGTACTCATTTACACTCCCACCAACATTAGAAAGGGTTCCTTTTGCCCTATAGTCCCATCAAAATTTATTGGTTGATTTCTTTTATTTTTTTATTAATAAATTTTAGCTGGGGATGTAACTCGGCAGCACACCTCCTGCCTGGTGTTATTCTTTGTGTCTGAGTGTCCTCCCAAAGTCTCAAGCAGTCATGGGAGCAGGCTGCTAGAATTTGTGATTGATTCATAGTCCAAGACTGAGATTTTGAATGTGAATGCTACATCCACCCTAGGGTGGGTGTAATCTGCATACAATACAAGGAACAGAAAGAGTCTTCTCTCATGCTCCTCCATTTTTGCTCTTGTTCCTTTTGCTGTCTTCTGCCAGCATGAACTGTTGCCCCTCAGCCATGCCACACTGCCTTAGAGCCAGCTGATTATGCACTGAAACCTCCACAAACAGTAAGCTAAAAAACCTTTCTTTCTTTAATTTTGGCCTTCAGGTATTTGGTCTCTCCAATGAGGGAAGAGTAACCAACACACCTGGCAAATGCAAGGCCCTAAGTTTGATTTGCAGTACAAAAAAAAAATTATTGGTACATTTTAGATACACCTAATGAGAGTGTTCATCACAAGAAATATGTACCTGTGCCTAATATAACTTCGTTTTTTTTTTTCCATTCACCTACCTTATCTTCAACCTCTCTTCTCCTATTTACACAAGCTTTGTTTCCATTTTTTCTTCTTTCCTCTCTCTCTCTTCTCTCTCTCTTTCTTTTTTTGGACTCAAGCATGGGAGAGACTCAAACTGTCTTGCATGGTATCCCCTTGCTAGGATTTATTTAGTAATCATGTCTTCTCCCATCTCTTCTAGCCTGAATAACACAATTCAAAGACAACTGTTCTTTAGAGCACCAAATATCTACTGCACAGTTCTTCTCATCTGACTAGCAAGGTAATGGACCTCTCCCAAACACAGTAGTCACAGTGCAGTGGTACAACATTGTGCCTACTAATTAATTATTGTGTATTTCCAAATAATAGGAGCAGGGTAACATATTTTTACTAATTCATACAAATTTAAGGTATTCTGCAAATATGTTATTGTTTCTTATTATCATTAATCTGTGAACAAGATAATCAATCTTGGCCAACTTAGGTTGGCTGTTCTGCTTTGTCTGTTTGTTTTTGTTTTTTGAGCCAGAGCCTCACTTGTAGTACAGACTGGCCTAGCACTCACCATATAGCCCATGTTAGCATCAAACTCAGGACGATCTTCCTGCCTCAGTCTCCTGAAAGCTGGGATTACAAGTCTCTGCCATCAAATCCAGCTTAGCTGTTAGTTCTTGACATGTTAAACTTCATTTTTTAAAAAATTATATAGTATGTGTCATGGTTACTTTTTTCTCATTGTTGAGACAAAAAACCCAATGCCCAAAAATTAGAGAAGGAAAGGTTTATTTCTTACAGTTTTGGGGGTTTCAGTCCATACCTACCTGGTTCCAAGGCAGGGTGGTATGACTGAGGTGCAGCCTGGCTGTAAGTGGGAAGAGCAAACTGTACAAAAAAGGGAAAAACCCACCTCCTTTCCAACGTTACATTGTATGTCGGCTCCACCCTGGGCAGGTGCAGAACTCACACTGCCAATCCCAGCACTAGACAACAACCAATCACAAATGCTAGATTCAGCCACTTCCATGACTACATGAGGCTTAGGGGGCCACTTAGACACAAACCATAACAGTATCTATAAACCTATTAGAATGGCATATTTCTTACAAATCTATTTGATATTCCAACTGAACAAATGTCACAAAGTAGATTTTTAAATTAATAATTAAAAAGTAATTAGCAAAGAAAAAGATGTTGATGAACTAAATAATCATCGCCCACTTGTAATGAGATTTTTATTATCACTTCTTTTTTTAAAAAGAATCTGAAAACACACTCTACAATTATAAAACTTGTGATAAATCAGAGAAGATATACAATGGTAGCTTGGTTCACAAACAATTCTCTCCATGATTCTGGTTGCAAACTATACTGAATGAGAATCGAATCAAATTTCCCCATAAAGTTAACATAGAACTAATCACTGAACTTGATTAGGTTCTCCTCCAACCCAGTTTGCAACCAGAATCATGAACTTAGGTACCACTAAATCAAAATTGTATCCCCGAAACATAACCCCTCTATCTATCCCCCATAGCCTTCTTCAAGGTAAACCAGTACTCAGTCTCTTTCAATACTCAAAATACAGAACTAAAATCTTGTAGTCTAGACCAAACAAGAGTGCTCTCAATCATAATATTTATTCACAGGATCATAATTAAGGAGTTTCTTAAACAGCTGAGTGGTTCCATGATAGCCCAGCTGAGGTAATCCCCTAACATGCCCACTTCCAACTCTCAGTACTTTTCCCTAGGGAATCACTCTCTATTACTTCATTATTTTCTGGTCATAATACTCTACTCATTGGCTTCAGATCACAGAATTTCCGCGAGACTAAAACCCACTTTTTCAGAGGAGATAAAATGGTTGCTATTGTAAGAGAATGTGAATGGTCCTTGATTATTTAATTTTAGTGGATAAAATTCTAAGAGATTCCTAGAGTTTTCCTCTCCACTGTCTTTCATTATATCTGTTTCTTCAACTCTTCTGCTGATTCCAAGAAATAAACAAAATCTTGCCAGCCTGTCAAGATGAGCCAAAAATCTACTTTCTCTGGAGCTCAATTTAGGAAAAGTGGATTTCTGCATTTCAAAACTAACTCCCAATTATACAAGAACATGTATTTCCCTGGTGACATAATGTATCAAGAGCCAGACAATAACTACAGGTAAAGGAAAATGGAAAAGGCTTTCTGGAATATTTCTGATAAGTAAATGACAAAATACATTTAGCTTTTGTCTGCTTAGGGAGTAGAGATTAAATTTTTCATTGTGACACCATGTTTCATAGTCCAGGTTGGGCAAGGTGTACTCTAGGGATATAATGACATACACAACAATGTAAATTGTTTCCTCCACCTATGTGCAGGGTATAACTTGTGCAATTGGATGTAGTAGCATTCACTGTTTCTTCTATGCCAAGGACTGAATAAAGGGAAGGACACAAGGCAGGCTTTAAAGGCTCAGAAAATGACACACAGTCACCTTGGTAATGCAATAAGGTCCCTGAGATCAGTGAGAAAGAAGATTAGGGAATTGTATTAAATAATGGCAATTTTCTTTGCCAACAAGCAAATGGAGAAAGAAACAACACCCAAAAGATATTGAATAATACAGTAATGCAACAAATCAAAGGACCACATAAAATCAAATCTTTAGCTTGGGGCCAAGAATCACTGAGTGTAAAATATATTCAGATGTAGGGGAAAAGAGATTTTGTGTGTCTTGATAAATATATAACACATCATATCATGATGTACAAGCCTGCATCATGATTATTTGATTTTTATTATGTGAGCCTAGGGACTTCATCTGTAACTAAACAACATGATAAAACTATAACAAATGTACTGCTCACTGTCAAGGGTACTTAGGTGCTTCACGCAGACAATTTCTGTACACATAGAAAATGAATGCATGAAGCTCATTATTTAAAAAACATAAAAAATTCACAAATTCTTTTATCCAAAAGCATTGGCAGTACC
>RJWT010013310.1:0-21937 GCA_004365215.1 Cuniculus paca | reverse complement strand
GGAAGGAGAGGTTTATTTCTTACAGTTATGGAGGTTTTAGCCCATACTCAGCTAGTTCTAAGGTAGGGTGGCTTGGCTGGGGGGCAGCCATTCATGGCGGCTGCAAGCAGCAACAGCAAACCTCTAAAAAGAGGGAAAAACCTCCCTCCCTCTTCACCTTACATCGTATGTCAGCTCCACCCTTGGGCAGGTGCAGAACTCACACCATCAATCCCAGCACTAAACAATAAATCAATTACAAATGCTAGATTTAGCCACTTTCCTCACTTTACATGAGGCTTGGCAAGGGGGCCACCTACAAACCATAACAGGTATAAAGTGAAGAGATGTAGAAATCATCTCAATTCTACCTCTAAATGGGCATAAAACGACCCATTTACATAACTTCTTTGGGACTTCATTTCTCCACTTGAAAACAAGTATATGGGATGATTTAATTCTAGCATCTCCTATAGCTGAAGAAAAAAAAAACCTGGCTAGTATGTCACCATGTTCTAATTTGTTTAAGAATACTAACTGCTAACTAATGATTGGCCTTGGCCTGGGTCTAAGGTTTATTTCTGTTGAAGTAGGAAAAGGAGCTATTACATTGGATAAGGGATTGTGACCACTCCCACCTGAAATGCATTGTTATTATGCTAGATGAAGAGAAGAATAGCTATCAAGGACACAATTACTGTTAGCATATAGTCATTTTAGAAGACATTCGTATTTGACCCAAAATAACCACCTTGTATAATAAGCCACTGAAATTGGTTTCATAAAATTAATCTAGATTATGAGTGAATAAACCTTGACTTATCTTCCCTTCTAAATATCTGACTCTCTTTGGAACAATTCTTTGGGTAAAAGTCACTAACTGGTAGACATAGATGGGTTTTGTTAGAATCACACACTGTTGGCCCACAAAGTATTTTCAAAATTTGACACTATTTTCTAATGCTTAAAAAATTGGGAAATTTTGTATAAAAAAATTGAATTTGGGGCTTCTCTTGAACCAGAAGCTCTTGCTTGCAGTGCTGATTACACATATTCACATGACAAAAATAGACCTGAATTGAGTAGCATTCATTTCAATCAGACAAGACTGCTTTTGCCAGATTTCCACAGATCTCCCTAGAGCACTTTGCATGTGTAGGCTACCTTCTGCTCCCTGTAGATTGGTTAGTTTGGGACCATTACTTTAGAGTTTGTTTATGAATTTGTCCACTCACCATACTCATGCACTCAATGTGGTAACAACTGGCCTTAAGTAGGACTGGCTCTGGCAAATAAATAAATACATAAAAAATAAAAAAAGAAGCTACAAAATGTGGCTTAGAAGTAACAGCAGAGTCAAGAGTAACTTCCCAAAATATCTGCAAAGTCAACTGAATGTTCAATCTTGCAAATAAAACTACAGAAAACAGAAAATTTCTCCAATAAAGAGGTTCAAAGTTTAAGAAGACTTTTTTCAACTGGCAAATTCTAATCCTGGACTCGCCAAGTATAACTAGAAAAAAGCTCAATAGTCCACTAAGAGAACAAAGCCCAAAAAAGAGGGATATTCTGAAAGATCATGATAAATACTCCAACAAGAAAATTCACTCAAGACAAAAAACAACATTCAAGTTCATAGTCCTATAAGGGTAAAAAGAACATTGTTGCTATTAAATGGGTACATTTGCAGGTCAGAAAAAAATTGAGCAGATGGAAAAGCATCAAATTATCTGTTTGAAAGTCAGGTTTATTGAGTTATATTTTTATAGAGTACAGTCTCCTTTGTGTGTGTATGATGCTATGAAATGTGACAAATATATGCAGCAATAAAATCACCACCATAATGAAGAACATTTCTATCACTCCAAACAGTTTCCTCCATCACTATGTACTGAATCCTCTCCCATATCCAGACCTCTAGGAGCCATTTATCGTCTTTCTATCACTATAATTTTGCCTTCATCACAGTATAGATACTTCTAAATTTGGCTTCTTTCATTTAGTATAAAGATATTGAGTTTCATCCATTTTTTGCATACAGTTTGTTTTGTTTCATTTATGAATGCACTGTGATTTGTTTATCCATCTATCAGTTGATGGACATTTTTTAGTTGTTTCCAATTGGCACTGTTATGAATAAAGTTTTTATAAAAAATTAGTCTCCAGTCTTTTTTGGAACATATTTTTTCATTTCTCTTGATTAGATACAGAGAAGTAATACTGTTGGGTCTCAAGGTAAGTGTGTACTGAACTTTATAAAAAACTGTCAAAGCAATAATCAGTGAGAGCTTTAGTTGCCCATGCCCATAACCTTGCCAATCCTTGATATGGCAAGGCTGTATGAGTTCAGCAATTCGAGAGGGGCACACTTATCTCTCATTATGGTTTTAATTTGTGTTTCCCTATGGCTAATGAAGGGGAACAGTTTTTTATATATTTATTTTGATTTTGTATATTTTTTGATTGTTCAAATTAGTTGCCTATTTTAAAAATTATGTTTACATTTTGAATACTTTATATATCCTGGATAAAGGTCTTTTGTCAGATATATATTTTGAAAATATATATATATGTACAATTGGATGGTGGAAGCAGTTTTTATAGATTCAAAAACAACAGTCAAATATTAAAACAGAGCAGTGGTAATGAAAAACTTGTTAATGTCTAGCAGAAAAGAACCAGGGATTTAAACAGTTTTTCAAGAAACTCTCCCAGATCTTAGAGCAAGACAAAGACCTGAAACAAGAAACAAAGAATAAGAATGTCAGATTTATAATTGAATAAATAGAAGAAAATATTCTTGAATACAGAAAAAAGATCGTTCTTCATACCAGAATGATACACTAATTACTGGGAAAATTAAATTAATTTCAACAGTAAAGAAAAACCAGTTTTAAAAAAGCAGATTAATTCACTAAGGAAAAAGAATTAGAAAACATATTGGCTTCAGATGTATCTTCTGCAACTCAAAATGAAAAAAGTATTTTTATAACCACGTTTTTCAAACATTGGCATCTTAGTGAATCATAAAATCAATTTTAGTGGATTGTTACCAGAATTCATTTTAAGTCCAAAAGAACAAAATAAAATGGCAATATAAAAGTATCTGGCACATATTAAGCATAAGTAAATTCGAACTGTGTGTGTATACACAACTGAGTAAAACTTTAGGGCTAAATTATTATTAAAATAAATGCAACAGCACTTGCATCTGTCAAGTTTCTAGTCCACAACAGAAGAAATCAAGTTAATTTAACTCGGGTGAATTTGAATAGAAAAATAACTATTGAAAGTATGCTTGGGGATACATTGTTTATCTATTGCTTTATAACAAATTAGCCCAAAATGAGTGACATAAAATTAAATTTATTATTATACCGTTTACGTGAAGACAGGTGATAAGTCCCCTGGTTCCAAGTCTCTCAAAGACTGCCATGCTTTGTGACATAGTCATGTCAAGTTTCTGGTGCATGGATCATTTGCAGAGTCTCTCAGATATCCTTGGCGGAGCTCAGCCCACAGTGGACAGTTGGGTTGAAAACCTCGATTCCTCTGCTCGTTCTGTGCCATGAGGACTCGTAGTGCGGAAACCACAGCAGTAGCAGAACATTGCACTCACTTCTGGCACTGCCAACTGGGCCAGTTCTGGATGTCAGGTGCCCTTCACAACATAACATACAGATAATGTCTAAATAGCTATTGACATGATCTATAAAAAAATTGCAAAGATCCTAAAAGTATTTCCTTAAAGAAAACATACAAAGTGCAAATAATTCCATTAACTCACAAACAGTAAGCTGAAACTGTTAGGAGAAAGATATCCTACAAAGGGGGATTTAATATACGATCATATGCATTTTTAAATCTTTAGTAATTTTTTTATTTTTAAATTTTTATTATGGAAAATTTCAAGCATAAGCAAATAATAAAGGAGAGTAATGTTATTCACCCTCATGCATCACCATCCAACTTCTGTAATTATCAACATGCTTGCTAATCTTGCATAACGTCTTCCACACATTTTTTTTCTAACATATGTTGTAGCCTATTTCAAACAATATAAATGACATATTAGGCTATTAAATATTAAATACCAGTTGGAGCCACTGTATTCTCTCTTGCATAGTGGCCCACCCAACCTCACGCTGTAGGGTGTATTTTTTTTCCTACTTTTATTTGGCCCAAACTTGCTCTGCAGAGACTGTTTCTTTTCCTACCTTACTAAAACTTTGCTACGGTTAAAGAAATTGGAATATAGTCTTCCAAGGTACATTATGAGTAAGTTCTGAAAACACAGTATAAAAATTCACATAACAAAATTTGTGAAAAAGCATAGTAACAGATTAAAAATGTCACAGATATTAATCTACCTTGTGCAATCTTTTCTCTCCAATTTTTATTTATTTATTTTTGCTGCACCAGGGATCAAACTCATGACCTCAGGCTTGCCAGGCAGGCACTTAGACCACTGAGCTAAATCCCCAGCCTTTCCAATTTTTGTTTTGTCTTAATATATATTTGCAGTACGTAATGCTTATATTCCTTATGTGGAGCTGGTATGTGCACTTAACACATCTAAATTCATTTTTTACCCCCTTTTCCTTCCTCTCTCTCCTCTCTTCTTCCAAAAATATCTATTTCCCTATTTCCTATTATTTATATTTTATTTTGTACTTTATAATTTGTATTATCCATATAAGAAAAACCATGCAATACTTAAACTTGTATGTCCGATTTGTTTCACTTAACATTATGATCTCAAAGTGCATCCATTTTCCAACAAATGACTCAAGTTTACCCTTCCTTGTGGCAGAGTAGTACTGCATTGTGTATAAAAACCACATTTGAAAAGCCTATTTATCTATTCATGGACATATAGGCTGTCTCCAAGATTTAGCTATTATGAGTTGTGTTGCTATAAACATGGGTATGCATGTATCATTATAATATGATGTCTTTAACATTTTGGGGATGATACCTAAATGGGAAATAACTTGGTCAAATAGAATTTCTAGTTTTAGTGTTTTGAGGACTCTCATCCATGCCCCATATAATTTAAAATCTTAGTGTATGTATCAAGCTTTTATCCCACAGATTTTATAGACTTTCAAATCTCCATGGAGCATTTTACAAAATACGGCAAGGGAAATGTTGATAGATTTCTGATAGTACAATTAGTAAAGGCATACTGTGATTGCAATATAGTAAAAATAAATATATGTAGAGCAATAGTGCACAAATAAACATATAAAATCCTTATTAATTAAAAATAAAACACATAACTGTTGAGTCATAGAAAATCAAAGCATTACTGACAGACAGATTAGGAAATACCTGTAACCTATGAACAGGACAATACATTTAAATTTATGAGACATGCACATAACTGAACTTGGAATGAAATGTATAACTGCAAATATTTTTATTATTCAGTAATGAATGAATGAAAAGGTATACCTATGATCAATTAATTGCCTGTCAGCTTCAAATTCACTCTTTTGGATTGTTCTGAGAAAATGGACTGGGGCCCTTTAAGTATTATTTTTCTGTCTAGTATGAGGCTCTATCAGTAAAGAATGCTAGAGAGACACTGCAATAATAAAGGTGTTCTGCTTCCCGGTCCTAGTGTGCTGAGTGGGAAGGCTTCTGCAGTGAAGATGGGTGCCTCCTGTAGCATTTGCAGCTCCCTATAGGTTTGACATCTGCAGTACATGACAGCCAGGAGCTCTCAGAGGTCAGCAGCCTGACCCCGACAGTGTGTGCACCTTCTCCAACGCCAGGCTCCTAAACTACAGTGGATGGCAGCACCCAGAGGTCAGAAGCGTCCCTCAGGGAAATCTGGGTGTTTTTGTAGTACAGCAAGACGCCTCCCCACAAACATCATTGCCTCTCACACTAGAGAGCAAATTTTCAGCCAGTTCCACCAGTGCTGCACCTACGAGTTTCCACCATAAAGTGAGCCACAGACGCATCCTCTCCAAAGTCTGGCTCTCGGCACCAGGGGCGGAGGAGGATAGGGCCAGGAGTTTCTTTCTTGAGTGCTCTATCTCAACCTTTTCCTATTCAAAATATTATGTGGTTTGTCTTCCCTGATGGGATCCAGACTGATGCAAATGATTAGATCAGGAAATGTTTTCCAAAAAACCATGGTTCATAGAGACTTCCTGTGAAGTCTTCTGGCTTTTAAAAACAGATGAGTCTGATGCTATTTAAACTGTATCAGAAGGTAAAGAAAATTGTAAGACTTCTCTAAGTCTTATAATGAAGTACAGATAATAATATCGATGAGGATTAAAAAAGGTTAGCATAAATAAAGGAACCAGTTCACATATTTATATACACTGTACCAAGAAAAAGAGAGCAACAATATTTATTAAGGTCCTCGTTGTATGTGCTAAAATATCTACAGGAAGGGCCGGGGATCTAGCTCAGCGGCCTAAGCACCTGCCTGGCAAGCGCAAGGTTGTGAGTCCAATCCCCAGTGCTGCAAAAAAAAAAAAAAAAAAAAAAAAAAAAAAAAAAAAAAAAAAAAAAAAAAAAAAAAAAAAAAAAAAAAAAAAAAAAATCTACAGGAAGACACATCCTCTGGCCATAAATTTTTTTTTTAATAATCAGAGTAGGATAAACCTTTCAAAGTATGACACAAAAGAAAATAATGAAATATTTGCAAGGAACACAGAAATACAGTAAAAAATATAACAATCAAGGAAATTATTTGCAAAATATATGGTGAACAAAGGACTATTTTCCTAAGTACTTGAAGTGCTCATATTGAATTTAAAAAGCAGTACTCAACACAAAATATACAAATGATATGACCAATTAGTGCATGAAATATATATATGCTCATACATATTATATATAAGGGCTGACCAAAAAATATGGTGTGTGTTTATATTTTTTAAATATTTATTACAGTAAAAGATACATTGCCATTAATCCCCCTCACTTTGAATACACTTATGCTAGCATTCTTACCACTTTCTGAAGCAGTTCTGGAAGTGTTGTTGGGGGTGTGGTCAAAAACACAGTGAATGCAGTTGTTGGGTGTCATCCTATGAAAGGCAAGCTTGAGAAAACATGACAATGTGTCCTCATCCACCTCCTTCACTGGATCTGGCACCATGTGACTTTTGGCTCTTCCCAAAGTCACAGTAAATATGAGGCGCAAACGTTTTGAATGGATTTGGGACATCAAGGCAGCCACAACAGTGCAACTAAAGATACTCATGGAGAGGACTTTCAGGACTGCTTCAGAACGTGGCCAGAACGATGGAATCTGTGTATCCAAAATGACAATACTCTGAGAGGGTTCAGTGGCAATATGCCTTTTAAATTTAAACACACACTCCGGGTGTGGTGGCTCACGCCTGTAATCTCAGCACTCAGGAGGCTGAGACAGGAAGATCATTGTGAGTTCGAGACCAGCCTGGGCTACAAAGTGAGCTCAAGGCCAGCCTGAATGGCATAGTGAGACCCTGCCTCAAAAACAGGGCTGGGGATCTAGCTCAGCAGTCTAAGCGCCTGCCCAGCAAGCGTAAGGTCGTGAGTTCAATCCCTGGTGCCAAAAAAAATTTTAGCACACACATTTTTTGATAATACTTCATATATACATTAGAGCTTCAAACAGAGAAGTCTTTCACTTCATATATACGTTAGAACTGCAGACAGAAAAGTCCTTCCCTTTTCTTTTCTTCTTATTATTCAAATTATTATTCAAATTCTTTTTGTCCTATCCTCAAGAAAGCTTTCTAGTCTTCCTAGAGAAATTCTTTAGGATCCTTAACTTGGTACTCAAGGTTTAATATCCTCCTTATTTATTTGGAGATACTGAAGGCTTCTTTAAACTAATAACACTTGCCTGTGAAATAGTCAATATTATCCCAAATGAACCTAAATTTTTCTCAAAGTCAGGTAAAAGGAACATTTGCATCAAAATCATCCAGTTGCTTTACAGAGTGCAGATTCATGGGCTCTGCCTAGGCCGCAGAATAAAAATCTGAAAACCGAGGTAGTTCAGGCAGGTGTTGACCTTTGATTCTTTGAAAATGCTTCCCAGGCAATCTATATGTACCCTTGACTTGGAGAGTGCTGCCCTTAAGAACCAATGGTAAAATGTCTGCCTTTGTTTTATAGTTTGTAACGTGGTTTTCATAAGCACTTTCTAATTCTGTGCTCACAACACATCTGGGTGATTGTCGGAACTATTATTATTACCCTTGCTTTATAACATAAGGGCACAATTTCCAGGGAAATTTAGGAACTCGATCACAGAGTCCTTCTGAAAATAGCAGAACTCAGGTTTGATTTTCTTTTCACAACTACAAACTGTATCTCTGTCCCCTTTCACAGGAACTTCCTGAATCTCGCGTGTCTTTGTGTTTGGAGAACCAACTCAGAATGGTTTTTCAGAACAAACCAAGAGCAAAGCGCAGCAAAAGCAGTAGTGAAGGAAGCAAACACCGTGGGAATGCATGGCTGTGTGAGCTCTGTGAGGTGGGAGGCTATTTCACAGAGTGGCAACTGAGAGCCAGAAATCTCTTCAAGAAGCAACGCTTGAGACTAGCATCCTTAGTAGAAGACGGTAACAGAAGTTAAAGAAACTTTGTGGTAAGATGAGGCAGCCAGTGTACACTCAACCTGAGTTGAGCACCAGAGCAAGTACACTCGCTCAGCAGCAGAAGCAGCAGCAGCAGCAGCAGTAAAAACAGCAAGAGTGAGTCCAAGACTGTGACAGGAGCCATTCACATCTCCCAGAGCTTCTGCCCCTGCAACGCTTCAGTTTAGCTGGTCCCTTTATACCCATAAGCTTGAAGGTCTCCTCCACAGTAGCACTTGTTCTCTTGACCCACAGCCAGGCTTGGAAGTCCCAGCATAAAGACCCCCAAGGAGAGGTCCCAGCTCACATGCCCTCTCTGCCAGCGTTTGTTCCCCTGCTTTCATCACCCTTTCTTCATCCACCAACCCCTTCCATGTACCTCTCCTCTTTATTCCCCTTGGCATCTCATCCCATGAGCGACGGCCTGAGTAGCCCTTTTTTTGATGCTTGTATTCCATCCAGGCTACTCGCTTAGGGTAGGTAGCACTCACACCCTTAATCCTAGCATTGCACCATAAATCAATCCCAGCATTACATCCTTAATCCCAGCATCACACACTCTAGTTCCAACCACCTCCAAAAAGCTATCACTGAATGAGGCTTTGGTGGGATATCGAGATACAAGCCATAGCATTATCTAAATATATTAACCTGTTTACTTTCCCACAACTAACATATGAGATATTGTCCATCCTCCACAACATTTAGTATTATGAAACATGTTTTCTGACAATGTGTTGACTACAGTATTAGTTTTCACTTATGACTAATAGAGCACTTTGTATATACTTTTTAGTCTTTAGGATTTAGCTTTATACACATTGTGTTCAAGTTTTGCCAGTTTTCCTAATTGACTAGAATGAGTTCTTTATATAGTTTAGGTAGTTGTCCTTTGCCATTTATATGTGTCTCTAACATTTTCTCTCATTTTGTTTTTTGTCTTTATGGTGTCATTTACTTATTTTTTAAAAAAACATAATGAAATGTTTACTCTTCAAGAAATAAATGGTTTGTTCTTTGATTTTTTTTTTTTTTGGCAGCACTGGGAATAGAACTCGTGTCCTCGTGCTTGCCAGGCAGGCACTTAGGCCACTGAACTAAATCCCTGGCCCTGTTCTTTGATTTTAAGAAACTAGAGCAACTAATTATTTGAATGAAAAACAGTTACATATTCTACACCTTATTATTGTTTTTTTTTGTACCAGGGATTAAACTCATGACCCCGCACTTGCCAGACAGGTGCTTATGGCACTGAGCTAAGTCCCTGGCCCTTCTATACCCTATTTTAACATAATGCTTGAAATTTTATAATTATCATCTATTCCTTCATTTGACAAAAATTTATTGAGAACCACTATATGCTAAGAACTACTCTGGTTCTTAGGACACATTAGTGAACAAAAGAGACAATGATTTGTCTTAAACTAATTTATAAGGGGAGATTTAGTATCATTTTTCTTTTAAATATATATGAGATATATATTGAGTCTTAAACACATATTACTCTTGTTTCTATCAAACTTTAATTCTGAGTTTTTGAATGTTCGTATATAAAAATAACAAGGCACAAAACTGAGCAAACATTTAAACAGACAAGAAAAAGATTTCTATCAAAGTTGCTTTTGATTTATCACTAATTTCAGGAGCAATTTTCCATAAACTACCTTAAAAGGTCAGGTCCAGGCCTCTATAATAAAGATAGTGCAAAACAATTGTAAAGAAAGTGATTTTAAAACATGTTATTATAATGAGACATCTTAAGTCAAAGATGCAAGTAGTTTAAACCTGTGTCAAATGGACTGAATTTTTCTCTACAGTCAAATTTAAATTTCATTGTGAATAAGTAACACATTCACAGTAGAATAAATCAATAAGTTCGCAGAGTACGTGCAGTACATATATCTCACATCTCTCCAGAATTACCTCCTTCAATTACCTGCCCTCACCAGCCACAGTTAGCAGCCTCTCCTGCGATCTTCAGTCTTATGTGAAAACACGTAGGGATTTTGTGTGCTTCTGTGTTTTAGCTATTTTGCACTCCTGGGTTACAGGACAAGAAGTTTACACTGTGGGAATAGGAAGCTGTGATTTAGACTGAGGACAGTGATAGTTTCCTCTCAAGCTCAGAGCTGTGCCAGGTGAACTGGACTGGCAGGGCCTTGCAAAGCCTCTGTCATCCCAGGCTGGTTCCCTGAGGCTGTTGAATCAGATCAAGGATTGTGTGGCTGCTGTGTGGCACTAGTGATGCCCTGTACTGTAGACTGTACTCTTCCCACCTCAGCCCAGGCATGTGAGTGAACATTTATGCAGAGGGTTCTACTTCTCCCTTGAAAATAAAATAACTGCTTCTGTCACGCCACTTCAACCCCCTCCTAGAGTTGTGAACTGTTCTGTCTCCTCACAGGCACCATTTTCCTCTGGCAGGTATTGCTGCCCCTGCATGCTCAACCTGTGTTTGCCTGCCTGTCTCAGTTTAGCTTTCCCGTGTGCAAACTTAGAGTGGTCTCTTGTCCCTTTCTGTTAGCTCCTGTCCTGCCCGCATTCACAGTCTCATATTTCTTCCATCAGCCCACTGGCCAGTATTTTGAGAAAAGTATCCTAGGTCCACAACATCATTGACCTTAAGGTACTCCAATTAATATATGTAAGACATAGTTCACAAATATTCCTCTGCTCTGCTCTGCAAAAGTCTCTCCAAAATAGAGTTCCCAGGTTTTAATGAATGAGAATGCAATATGCCCAGCTGAATTTGAATTTCAGATAAACAATGCATTTTTTTTAGTGTAGTGTAGCAGACACAATCTTTCATCTGTATTTTATCTGAGAACCCTACTCCAAAATCAGTTGAGCAGTTAAATTAAACAATCATCCTAATCTGCATGTCTTTGCCCTAAAAACAAAGTTTCTAATCCTCCCTTCAATGGCCAGGGCCTACACACAGCACAACACCTCATCAGTTTCAAAACTGGGCATTTTGAGTAGCCTTGGGCCAGCTCAGGAAGCATTTCAAAGTGGTTGCTAGGTGGCAGATCTCCACTCTGGAAAGTATTTTTTCAAATTCTGTTTGTACTGCAGAGTGAGAGTAGTCTGGTACCAAGTATAAATGTGTATGGTTTAGATACTCTGTTACCATTTTTCGTCCAATTAAAAATATATGGCAAACTGAGTTTAAATAATGTGTGTAAACAGCTGTCTCTGAAGCCAAATGCCAGCACTTCTAGGTTAAATGAGAACCAAGAGATCATGGAACTTAATGTATTACAGCTATTTTTTCCTGCTGGATTTTTGAGATAGGTAAGACTGGACTGCTTCCAAACAAATCTGGGCAGAAGAAAACTTGAAAGTCCCAGTCAGTCTTAAGTATCCCCACATGATTCTTGATACAATTTTACCTGGAAAATGGAGTACAGATCTTTGTTTTTGTTTTTAATCTTGAGTTCTTTTGCAAATATCAAACTCTTCAGACAGTAGAACAGTGTGTTCTATTAAAAGATCCCTCTTTGTTCAAACTACTATCAAACTTCATGAAATAAGAGTTGTGATTCTGCATGACATTTTGTTAATCCAGAGAGAGCAGGATCTAGGAAAGGATAGAAAAACAGGTAAATAAACTCTGAGAAATAATCATGCAAAAATGACAGTGATGAGAGCACTTGTAAACCAGTTCCCCCAAAGGGCAGCATCCTGTTTAAGAGTATGTTCATGTGTGCATTTACTATTAGCATAATAATAAAAGCTGACTCCTAATTAAATTTAACAGGATTAAACCACACCTGAGTCTTGCTTCAATAAAGTGTTGACTTTTTTGTTTCGTTATTGTTCACTATCTTATCTCTCTCCCGCATTGAGCAATATGAACAAAGCAAAGAGTCATGCTAAGCTAAGAATAAAGAAAAGAATCATTCTAAATTTACAGCTAGAAGGAACTTCACCTTATTCTCCTTATTGATGCTCAGAGTTTGCAAAGAAATAATTTAAATATTTATCAACAGGAAATATGCTGGCACACTATGTCATAATAATCAGAATCACCTGAAATTGCTGATGTTTTGACTAACAAAAAAGGCAATTTCATTTGGTTCTACTTAATGTCCTGCAGCCATTAAAAAGTAATGGTGGCTGGGCATGGTGGTGCACACCTGTGATTCCAGCACTCTGGAGGCTGAGGCAGGAGGATCACCGTGAGTTTTAGGTCAACCTGGGCTACCCGGTGAGCCCAAGGCCAACCTGAACTACATAGCGGAAACCCTGTATCCAAAATAAAAAGTCACAGTGAAAATCAAGGATACAGTTAAGAGAGTATTGGAAGTGGTGGCGCACATCTGTAATCCTAGCTTCTTGAGAGACAAAGGTGGGAGGATTGCAAGTTTGAGGCCAACCTGAGCAATTTAGTAAACTCCTACCACCAAAAAAATAAATAAAATTAAACTTTAAAAAAAAAGTCATGGTAATTCTCACAGTATTGGTGTGAAATAACTGGTATACAAGATAAATTATAAGAAAGAGTGTAGCATTATAGTGTGTTAGCATGTGTGGAGTACAGGTGGTGATGCACATACCATAAATCTTAAATTTGTAAAATACCACAAACTATTTTTTTTTTTTTGTACTGGGGATCAAACTCATGATCTTGTGTTTGCCAAGCAGGCACTTGTGCTGCTGAGCTAAACCCCTACCCCCCACGAACTGTTTTTAATGGTTGCCTCTAGAGGACAAGAAGAAAATTGGAGATGAAGTTAGGCATGGTGATTTACACCTGTAATCCCAGCACTCAGGAGGCTGAGACAGGAGGATTGTTGCAAGTTCGAGACCAGCCTGGAAGACAAAGTTGGAGATGAGTGAGACATTTTTACTTTTGCACACTTACAATTTTTGCCACATGCATGCATTAAAAATTTTCAATCACACACACTAAACAAAACCACAACCGTGTAAAGAGGTGAAGAGTCTGTTCAAGTCACATGGGGAGCTCTGCTTAGAACCCACTTAAGAAAGCAGCTGCTCAAATGCTTATCGCAACCCCATAATTCAAAAACTCTAGGAATAATTTGTAGGCCTGACTGAGGAGCTGTGGGAGTAGCTTTCCAAACGAACTTCAAGGTTCACCTGGGAATTTAATCACTCTAGATAAATGGAGATTTTCCCTTCAAACTACTGTGTTGCTAGAGGTTCAATACTTCAGATTTGACTTATTCTCATTGTGGCATGAATGAGCAGTTTGGATGCTGTATGTTGAGAGCTGGGGGCAAGAAAGAAGACCTTTCCCTCTGATTAAGTCTTCCTTCCTAGGATTTCCCTTAGATATGGCCAAGAGTCCTCCAGGCTATGTTCATTGAGTTCTCACCCTTTTCTCATTTAGATCTCTTTTCTTTGCCCTGGAGTTAGGAATAACAATTTTATTCTAATTATTTGTTGTTTAGGACAAGGGGAAAGTTAATTAGAAATCAGGGTTTTTTTGCAATTGCTTTGCCAGGCCTCTCCTGTGCTCAGGCTCTGTCCTACTTCTGTGTTCTATTTTCCTCCAGTCACTGGACTGGTCATATCCAAATTATTCTAATCTAAACTAGTGCTTCCCAAACTGCGCTGGGGTGGAGGAAAACTTCATTTTGTGGTTGAAGAAACTATGGTCTTAGAGATTACATGACTTGTCCTCATTTCTGCAACTGGAAAATGGCAAACATAAACTGAAACCCAACTTCCTGATTTCCAGCCAAGTGTCCCAAGTCTTGAAATTAAAATTGCTTATTTCTCCCCTCCCCTTCAGCTACTGCCCTACTTTTCTCCCCCCCCCCTTTTTTTTTGTCAAAATTCCCACATTTGCAGTTAAGTGCCTGTACTACTTTCTGACTGGCTTTTCCATAAAACCTGAAAGTTGAATTCCACAACCATCAAGTGGGAAGGTACTTGGAAGTGAGCAACAATTTAGGCTAAGGTGCCATTAAAGGTGAGGTTTTTAGCCAGGCATGGTAGTACATGCCTGGGAGACCAAGGCAGTAGGATCACAAGTTCGAGCTCAACCTTGGCAACTTAGACCTTGTCTCAAAATAAAAAATAAAAAGACTTAGGAAAGTAGCCTGAGGCGAAAACCCTGGGTTCAGTATCCAGTACAAAAAAACAAAATTCCTTGTATACCTTGGTAAGGACTGTGTGTGAAGTGACTAATAGGATTACTGATCTGAAATGAAGTTCCTTCGGGAAACTCTTCTTGCCTCCACTTTTGGGATTTTTTTAGTTAGGTATGATGTTATATCCCTGTAATCCCAGTACTCGGGAGGCTGAGGCAGGAGAATTGCCATGAGTTTAAGGTCAGCCTGGACTACACAGTGAGTGTGAGACCAGCCTACAAAGAGAGACCATGTCTCAAAAAAAGAAAAAAAAAAGAAAAAAAGAAAGAAAGAAAGAAAGAAAGAAAGAAAGAAAGAAAGAAAGAAAGAAAAAGAAAGGAAGGAAGGAAGGAAGGAAGGAAGGAAGAAAGAAAGAAAGAAAGAAAGAAAGAAAGAAAGAAAGAAAGAAAGAAAGAAAGAAAGAAAGAAAAGAAAAACTAGTAGGCCACACATTTTGGGGGTTTTTAATTGGGGATTTTTATCCTTCTTGGCTGAACCTTCTTGCGCCATTGCCTTTCCTACTGCTAATTCCTGGCATTCTCAGCAACTGATCAACCTCTCCATTTGCAGCACTACAGGATTTAAAGAAAGAACCGATCTGACATTACGGTGCTTATATTTTGTTTTCAGGAAAATATCAATATAAATGCAGAATGTATAATCATAAACAATATGACGATATGGTGTAATTTGGAGTCAGACAGGAGCCAGACTGCATGGGTTCTCAATCTCTCTGTATTTTAGTTTCTTCATCTATGAAATGAAGAGGGTAGTAGTTCCTAAAACTATTGTAAGAACTAAATTGCTTAATACATGTAAAGCACTTCCGAGGGTTCAGCAGTATAATTTATGTTGTTATTATAAGTGCTGCAAAAATCTTTTTCAAACATTTTTTTCCCAGTAAGAACTAATTCATTCTCCAAACTTGTTTTTTTCCAAGTATCCTTTCTATATTTTTTTTTTGACATTTTGATTCACGGTTCCATTGTCTCAGGGATCATGAGGATACTATCTTGTCCAGAACATTTAAAACCTGGAAGGTGACAATGCGGAACCCCAGTTAGTAGCTAGCGCCTTGCTATGGCCCACATAACCCAACAAATGGCTGCAGTCACATAAGAGAATCTACACGAGACCCACAGAGAACCTGCCAAGCAGCCCACGCAATGGTGAGAAACAAATAAGAAAGGTTGCTGTTTTATGTGGGTGACTGGCTGGTTTATGTAACAGTAGAATATAACCAAAGATCACTTTTACTCTGGCTATCTGAGGTAGAAATGCTAATGTTTCGGTAAACATTGCAAATCTAGGCATTAAGTATATCTACAGGGTTATTTGCAGTTTGTGAAACTCCAAGTAGGACATTCCATATGAGGGGTTTAACAACAGCTTTTTCACCATATCAGAACATACTTTGGATTTTTAAATGAATGTTTATATATCTACACTATTATTTTTCATGGTTGCACTGTACAGCATAGTTTATTAAACACCTACCATAGACGGTGTAAGTTTTTGCCACCATAAGAAATGGTTTGATGAAGATCCGTGAACATACATTTTTTGCACACATCAAGGATTTTTTCCTCAGTATTAAATCTTTGGCATGGAATTGCTAGGTTGAAGATTCGCTTGTTTTCAAGTTTTTGATTGCTATCTAATTTCTGTCCAGAAAACTGTACCGGTTTACATTCTCACAATAAATTACTCAGAACTTTCTTTTACTTGTACTTTTGCTAAGAGTGGGAATTACTTTATTTAAATCTTTGCTAATCTAATGGATGAAAAACTATCACCATATTTTTAAATTTCGTGTTTTTTACTAATATTGAATATACTTTAATATCTGGTGTATTTTGATGGATGGCCACTCATGTCTTCCCTAAAATACTTTTTCTTACTCTGCTCATTTTTCCAATATTAGCTATGTTTTTCTAATTGATTTGTAAATGAAATAAATACTAACACATTGCATGTTATTTTAATATATATTTAAATATTTTTCTCTAATTTCCTTAAGAAATATCTTTCAGATTTTATGGGTTTATATGCTTTACTTAATGCACAAAGAGCACACTTTTTAAATTGTCAAATTTGTCAGTCTTTTACTTTTTTATTTTGGGGAGTGTCGGCTACTATTCAGGTAATATCCAGACTCTTCCATCTGTGTTACACACCACCTTGTATTCTCATCATATCTAACCAAATTTACTACCCACATTTCCTAAATGTAAAATTTCTGCTCTGGTAAACATAGCCTTGAATATTTTTCAGTGATGGGCTCTGGAGTATGACAGAGAATCAAGTTAGAATTCAGAGTCAATCATTTGCCAAGAGTATGAAAAGCAATTTTTGAGCCTTGACTTCTTCATATTTAAGGTAAGGACTCATGTAAAGTCAAATTCTGTAGTGTTTAACTTATAGTGAGCACTTAATAAATCCTGGTTCTCCAATCATCTCCCTGTGTTTTTGGTCAGGCTGAGACATCTCTTTGGGATACTCTCTTCTTCTTTCCCACCTTAGAATATTTTCCTGAGTTTTATCTTCTTCATAAAATAAGGAGCTTACCCATGCATCTTATTCAGTTTGAGTGTCAATACATTATAGTTTCAAGAATGTTTAATGAACCAAGATATAAGCTTCAGGAAGGCCTGGCCCATTGTTTCACATTTAAATACATCATAGTGTATTCATGGAAGCTATAAATAGATAAATAACAGGTGGATGAAACATAACAGAGAAGATAATTAGACTAATTAATAAATTGCACTTAAAGACATAACTGACTTAGTAAACATAGCAGTATATCCTGTATTACACCACTGAATATTTTAACAATTCAATATACCATTGAAATATACCAAAGGAATATATCATTCCTAATAGTTCAGTATATTCCCTAGTTTTGAGAAGTGTTTATTCTCATATTTTAAATTCTCTGAAACTAGGATGTGTCTTAGTATCAAAAAAATAGCCACTGGTCTAGTGATGATGATACAGTTGGCACCACCTTAGTATTTGTGATCATGCCAGTAACCAAATTGTCATTGCTTACGTTATGTCAAAGATACTTACTAAGAAATGCAATTGAAAACAGGACCAATGGACACATGTCAGGTTAGGAGAAAGAAATTCCAAAGCAATAAGAGTCAACACAAGCCGGGGGTGGTGGCACACTCCTGTAATCCTAGCACTCAGGCGGCTGAGACAGGAGGATCGTTGTGAGTCTGAGACCAGCCTGGGCTACAAAGTGAGCCCGGGGTCAGCCTAAACTGCATAACGAGACTCTCTCAAAAAGACAAAAAAAAAAAAAAGAGTTAACAGAGCAATAAAATAACCAGTTCGTGTGTCACATAGGACTTACAGGTAAAATGTGGAGCTGCAACTTTTCAGTAATTTCTTTCCAGTCATTAATAAAGAAGCTGCATAGCTTGTAGCAACATACAATTCAGTTGAACTAGAAAACTATGTTTTAGTCAAATAAAATAGTGACAGCATCAAACCTGCAGAATCACCATCAGTGGTTGAGAAGAAAATCTCAAGAGACAAGACTACAATATCGGCCAGGCATGGTGGCTCACACCTGTAATCCCAGCACTCGGGAGGCTGAGGCAGGAGGGATCGTTGCGAGTTCAAGACCAGCCTGGGCTACAAAGTGAGCTCAAGGCCAGCCTGAATGGCATAGTGAGACCCTGTCTCAAAAAGACAAGGGCTGAGGCTTTAGCTCAGTGGCCTAAGTGCCTGCCTGGCAAATATGAGGTGTGAGTTCAATCACTGGTGCTACAAAAAAAAAAAAAAAAAAAAGAAATAGGCTTGATATATAAAATTTTATTCAATTTATTCTGCTAACATTTTACGTTTTTATTTGTACATATTACTAAAATGTCTAAGTCCAAAAGGACTCTTTTAGCAAATATAAAGCACAACTATGTGATACCACATTTGTCATAATTTAATTATATTTCTTTTCCTTTTTTGGTTTTATATATAATCGGAGATGTCTGATACTTGAAAATATATGAAAAAGATGAATAAAGACTAAACACAGGCATTAGTTCTGTGAGTCTCCAAACTTAGTGGTGGAAGGTGTTTCATTGTGTTGTTTTGGTAAGGAAGTAAGCAGATACTGTGATTTCTTCACAAACATGTTATACTTGTTTACATAACCAACATCATTTAAAGAGAAGCCAGCTTCTTGTATCATACCTTACAGGTTTAAAACTCAGCAAAGAAACACCCTTGAAGTTTAAGGAACCCAAATATATCAGGTCATGGAGATTGTTCTGCTGAAGGGAAGGAAGTGGATCTAGGAGGGAGGGAGCAAATTCTGAGGACCAAGGAGGACTGCAGGGCCCCTGTCAGACTTCCGTGAACCCGGGGAAAGGCCTGTTAGGGGGCATGGCATGTCAGTCCTTTGATAGGCCTAGCTTCACCCATGGAACACAATCTCACATCCAGCTCACACCCAGCAGCACTGGCTGGCGAGGGGCTTGCAGGAGGTGTTCCAGGACCACTGTGGGTCTTGCGAATCTTACCTTTGGAGCCTCCACTTCTAACACAGCAAACAACATTTATGTGTCTTTCCATAAGAATTGATGACATATTTTGTAATTATTAAGTTACCAATTTAGAAGTTTATTTTTTCTGTGACTTTTTCGGTCTATTTATTTTGTATTTGTAGTCATCCTATAGCCTTGAGCACTTCGATCAGGAAGAAGGAGCTAGACACCATTATGATTTAGCATTTGGTCTGTCACCATGATGACTGGGCAAATCTCAGGCATGGGACCTATCAACAATACTCTGGTTTCTCTTCAGATCATATGAATCTTTGCCTTTTTAAATTAGAATACAAGTCACAGATTGCATTCTAATTTAGGTAAATATTGCATATATCGTTAAGTAAGCACTTTTAAAATTAGTTATACTTCTTTCAATGCAAAAGTAATATATGATGATGTAGAAAATGCCCTACATTAAAAAATGTTCCAGTATGGATATGTGATCAATCATATTTGTTTCAACTAAGTTTTGAAAAACTTTTCTTGAAAATGTTTTGATTCTATTTCTTTTTCTAGGTTACAAAACTATCTTAGATTAAAGCAATATGCCTTCATTGTACAGTTTTGATAACTGGATAAAAGATGAAACATCATCCTCTATTTCAACCTGCAGAAATTGCTTCTTTATATTTTGGGCCACTGCATTCAATGTATCTACAGCAAAAATCCTGCAGTAAAACTTGCATGAAAGATGCTCACTACATCTCTGCTCAATGAGGAACACTAAAGAGAACTGGGAGAAGGATCCTATGTCTTGTTAATACCACCAATTATACAGATGTACTGTTTTAAAATCCTTATCTCAAGTTTGCCTTGTAATTCTCACACAACAGGAATTTGGTGAGGACAACTTTCTACTCTTTGGCAACGGAGCACTAAGGGAAGAAATGGTCACTGTCCTCACTGGATTCCTCTTAGTCATCCATTTACTCACTTATTCAACAAATATATATTAGGTGTCCACTATGTTCCTGGAGAACATAGGGAAAACAAATATGACCTTTGCCCTCTTGCAAGTTCCAGTGGAAAGACAGAATGAGCATAAACACATAAATACATAGGCAAATACACATTTAAAATTTTTAGTGGAAAAGGAAAACAACAGGTGGCTGAGAAGAATACAGGGTCAAAGGTCTAATTTAGGTGAGGTCAGGAAGGCCCATGACAAGTGACAAGTCCGGAAGTCAAGACGCGAAGATTGAGAAACTGCCAAATGAGCATAGGCAGTGAGGGAGACAGGAAACGGCCAGGCCAGGTTGAACAGGTCACGCAACCTATGCAAAAGATTTTGTATTTTATTGAATGCACTACTGCCTTATTCTATGTATGGATTCCGAATTTTATTCGATGTATAGTTGGGAACCTCTCTCTCTTTCTCTCTCTCTGTGCGTGTTTTCAAGTGCATTAACTTTTACTAGGTAACACTCAGGGTTTAAAACATGCAAGATCCAAAGATTACTCAACGAAAATTCTCGCTCCTCCCCTCGGCTGCCAGTGTGTCTCCCTCCGGAAATATTCCAGTAGCAAACAAACGTATTTGTAATACAAGGCACTGTAAACGGCGGAGTGAGTGCCTAGGATACGTGTTTTAAGACCGCCGAACGCCGAGGCCCGGCTCCAGCATTTCACGGACGACTCCACCTCCTGCTCAGGGAGGCGACAGGAGGACTCGGGGTTCCGTGAGCTGCACCTCGGTAGGACTCCCAGCCACGCCGCGCTCCGGGCCACGACCCCGCCCTCTCGCGGGTCCCGCAGCCACCCGCCCCGGCACTCCGCAGGCTTGGCCCCAGTTCAGGTGGGCGCGCCTGCCTCACACAAGGAGAAGCGAGGCGCGCACAGACCGAGGCTCCGGGTTTGCAGCGACCCGGGGGAGAGCGCGCCGGGCCAAGGCGGGGCGGGGCCAGCTCGGGGGCGGAGCCGGCACCGCGGGCGGCTGCAACATTCTCCGGCGCTGTGGCCGCGGCTCCTGGATCCCAGACCCTGGCCACCCACGGGGCGTTGGGCGCCCCTAGGCCCCGGGCCCCAGAGGTGAATCCGCCTGCCCGCCGAACTGCTGGAGCGCCGGGGGACCCTGACAGGGGCGGCCGGCTGGATGGCGGCGGAGGGAGGCGTCCCGCGGCGAGTTTCCCGAGAAAGCTGAACTCGTCCCAAGTTTCCTGTGCCTCGGCTTGAACCCAGCGAGTTGGCGGCGGGCGCATTCCGTGCGGGTGGTCGCTGAGTGCGGGAGCGACGCGAAGGTGGTTGGATTAATTCGCTTGGGAAGCAGCCCAGATTTCTGCCCGGGTCCCGCGCCGCGCGGGGCGCAGTTCCTCGCCCGGGAAAGGGCGGGTAAGTGGCGCTCGGTGGCGTCCCGCGCAACAGCCGGGGGATCGCGGGGCTCGCAGCTAGAGCGTCTGCAAGACGTGCGCAGTTGTTCGCAGAAGGGTTCCATAACTTCTTCCTTTCCAGGCAAGATTATTGGGGTCCAACCTTAGGGGCTGACCTCAGGCCCCGCTATGGACGGCGAGAGCGAAGTGGATTTTTCTAGCAACAGATTAACTCCTTTATGGCGGAGGCGGTCGACCCCTGAGCCCCAGCTGCTCGGCCGGAGCAAACCGAGGCCCCAGTCCTACCAGAGCCCCAGCGGGTTGCTGATCACGGATTTCCCGGTGGAGGACCTGGGGATCGTGCCCGCAGCGCAGACTCCCGCCCAG
>RJWT010013309.1:0-21857 GCA_004365215.1 Cuniculus paca | reverse complement strand
GTATGTTTTACAGATAACATTTTAAGTTTTTGTCTGTGTTTTGCTTAGAAGAAAAGGTCGGAAGCAATGCTACGCAGGTCTCACTATACTCACAGCAGTGTCAGAATACGACTGTGCATCTGGGTTGACACTGTACTGAGTACTTTTTTAAAATTACTATTCTGTTATCTAATCTTTCTAGCAAGACAGATTTAAGAAGACTAAATCCGACGATTCTTTAATGCACAAATGATGAGGATCAGCCATCTGTTCAAAGAATATGAAACTCATTTTGAGTCTCCTCAAAAATCCATCCTAATACATATTAGAAAGGAAATCCATATAACCCTGCTGCTTCTGATTTATTCTCTGAAAAACATTAATGATTCAAATAAAATGTCTAGTAATTAAAGTAACATGCTCTATCCAGAGACACACTCGTAATGGATACAACAGACAGCAGATCTGAACATATGAGGTGCATGCCTGTCATCCCAGCACTCAGGAGGCTGAGGCAGGAGGATCCCTGTGAGTTTGAGGCCAGCTGGGGCTCCATAGAGAGACCGTATCTCAAAAAACCAAAACACAACAAAAAACAAGTCCACTCCGCAAATGGCTGCCCCAGGAGCTGGTCCCAGGGGGAGCCGAGGCCACCCAGCCTAGGACACTGCACCCCCGTGCCGCAGATAAAAGTGACCAACGTTTTCCGCGTCTGTGGAGTACTATAGAGTAGTTATATAATCTATCAATTGCGAATGAACTAGCGTGAGCCCGGCCCAGCAACGGAACACAGAGCTGGAAAACGTTGAGGGCCATTGCTATGCGTTGACTCTGCAAGGACACAAATCCCCACCGGCCCCCAAATAACAGAGGAGATGAGAGGCTTGCGTGCACCACAACTCGGGCTCCTTATGACCTCTTCCCCATATCCCCTGCCCTGCACCCCACTGCTCAGTAACCACTGATGTTTATGTTAGGGCTTTTTGTTTTGTTTGTTTGTTGTTGTTGTTTTTGGAGAAAGGGTCTTGCTATGCAGTTCAGGTTGGCCGTGAACTCTCAGGGATCCTCCTGCCTCAGCCTCCCAAGTGCTGGGACAACAGGCGTGCGCCACCACACCCGGCCCTGAACCTCTCCATAAGTCTTCTGTGTCTGTATATTTTACTGGGAAGAGAGTCAACCATTTATCATCGATTTTGAAAATTCTGTTAATCTCTGAAAGTTAACAGGTCAAGTTACTGCCTCAGTTTTTTTAAAAAGCATATTTGAGTGCTGGATGTGATGGCGCATGCCTGTCATCCCAGCACTTGGGAGGCTGAGGCAGGAGGATCACCAAGTTTGAGGCCAGCCTGGGATAAGTAGTGAGACCCTGTTTTGAAAATCAATCAATAAAAATAATACCAACAGAGAATGTAATTTTGAATTAAATGAGAGTATTATATTCTCAGGAGGCAACAGGAGATTAACGATAATAAGCAGAACATAACCCAAACATCAAGAAAAGAATTTATTAACATAGGCATACCTGAGCAATGCATTTATAGTTTTATGTCTAATACATACTATTTATTTATCTTCACACATTTAATTAACTATTTATAGATTTGAGTTTTAAAAGCACTAAGAGCCATGTACTAATATGATTTCTTTCATGCTTTGCTGTTCGCCAAACTGGCTTAAAATAAAAACTCTATGATAGAAAATGCTATTAGAATAAATTACAAGGCACAATCCAGGATAAGGTAGACTTTCAATTAATTAAATTTTGCATGAAATGAATAGACCTGCTGGGCTCAAAACTCTGTTTTAAAGTTGTAATTGTGTTTGCTGCAAATAAGCGTGCTCCAAAATTCTCCCACACATTAGCTTGTAATTTATTTTTGTTCTCTTTCCATAAACTCTACTATGTTACGGTGCAGCGCGCGAAAGCCCTAGTTCTGGTTACCAAGGAGGAGTTGCATGGGAATCTAATTACGAATAAGCGTCTCTGGTAGACGGAACGACACCCAAGGGAGCGGCCTCCGGTAGGGTTCCTTTACCAGCTATTCCCCGCTGCACGCTGCCGCACACGTTTAGAGAAGTCCATAAGTCTGACTAACAAAATTACTCGGAAAGAAATCTACAAACCCAGCGCTTTCATAGGCATCATCATGAAAGAGAAAGTAGCTCAAAAGCCCAGGCATAGTGTAATTCTGAATTAGCACAATGTTTAGGGAGCAAGAAGCTAAAGTACACTAGATCTGGTTCTTTTTTCCCAACACTAAAAAAATAAACAGCAGGGGATTGTAGCACACACTTACACCACCAGCTGCTGCGGAGGCTGAGGCAGGAGGATCGTGACTTTGAGCCCTGACGGGGCAACTTAGTGACTTAGCGAGACCCTGTCTTAAAAAAAATTTTTTAAGGGCCGGGGATTTAGCTCAATGATGTAAGCGCCTGCCTGGTAAGCACGAGGTCGTGAGTTTGATCCCCAGTACCGAAAAAAAAAAAAAAGAAATTATTAAGGGCTGGGAATGTAGCTCAGTGGGAAAGACCTGTGCTCAATTCCCAGTACTGGGGTGGGGAAACTCAGCTAACTGCAAACAAAAGCAGCAGCCTTTCCATTCTAAGGTAAATCAACACACAAAAGCCATTGACACAGCTTTCTTCCAGATTTTCAAGGGGAACTGAACCCCGGGCAGTCTGCATGTGAGGCAAGCACTCCCACTTCAGGCGTCTTCACATTTTTATTTGGAGACAGCAGCTCCCTAAATTGCCAGGGCCAGCCTTGAACTTGCGACCCTCCTGACTCAGTCTCCGCAGAGACTAGTATTAGAGTCATGAGCTACAGGGCTACGTCATTGCTTTTATTTGCATTTTTTGACTTCTAGTGCAGTTGAACTTTTTTTTTTTGGTACTGGGGATTGAATTTACAACCTCGCGCTTGCCAGGCAGGCACTGTCACTGAGCTATATACCCGGCCCTGAACATTATTTTATATATTATTGGCGATTTGCTTTTTCTTCTGTCATTTTATTATCATAGGAACCCTCTTTCTTTTACTACCTATATAAATTATGTATATACTAAAAATATTGCCAGGTGTGGCAGTGCACATCTGTAATTCCAGCACTCAGGAGGCTGAGGCAGGAGAGTTGCCACAAATTCGAGGTCAGCCTGCGCTATACAGTGAGTTCAAGGCCAGCCTGAACTACACAGCAAGACCCTATCTCAAACAAACAAACAAACAAACAAAAAATATAAAGCCACTATCCCTTACCAAATGTGATAAAAATGTTTCTGATTTTGTCATTTCCCTTTGGGCTCTGGTGTTTGAGGCAAAAGTGTTTCACACTTCTGTCTGTTTGCGTGGAGCAGTGTTTTAGGAGTCATTTCATCAAAGCCTCTTCTGACCCTGTTCACTTTACCAAAGGCCCAGGGACACCACATCGAGCTCTGTCCCAACTGGACCTCTCTGCGCTTGGGTAACACGAACTTCAAAATTCCACATTTTTGAAGGGTGTCGCACTTTTAGGGCAATGTTGAAAACCCTCGCTGGGGGTAGGAGGTTGCTCGAGCACCCATCGCTTTCACACTCTGTGCTCTGCTGAGGTCTTGCAACACCCGTGGTAACTCCCCCGCCCCCCCGCAAGTAAATTCCAGCCTCGTCCTCGGAAGCCAAATATTTTCTATTTTGTTTTGATGCCTTCAACAGCGAGGCACAGCCAATCCCTGACCACGTTACATTTTTACTTGATCACTCAACTCGCTGCGAGAGAGATGCATCTCTGAGACAGAGGCACAGCCTGAGTTTCCCAAGACAGTTTCGTAACTGGCGCAATAACTAGAGAAGAAGATAAAACGAGAGGCCGTTTGCATCCCAGCCCTGCCTGGAAAGCCGCCACACCTTTTGGAGCGGGCCCCACCACAAGCCCGAGTCCCCTGTAATCTCCCTCACCTTCTACCGGAAACAAAGCCTAATCCACATGGAAATCCAGCAAGTGAACCGTTATTTTATACAGAGCTGATTTGTAGTCTACTACAAACCTAACGAAATGACCGAACGTGCCAGGTATGGTGGTGCATGGATGTCATCCCTGCGCTCAGGAGGCTGACGCAGGACAATCGCTACAAGTTGGAGACCAGCCTGGGCTACAGAGCGAGTACAAGGCCAGCCAGGACTGCATAGTGAGATTTTGTCCAAAAAAAAAAAACCCAACACAAACCAAAACAAAATGACCAAAAGATTTCTAGAAATATTAAGCCAAAAATAAAATTAACATTATTTCTGAGTGAACATTTTGCCCCGTCAGAGTTTGGTCTTGTAGAACGCTCTGTGACAAAGCTGACCGGATCCAGCACTTAGTAGCTTCACAGATTTAGGGTTTGACAGTTTCTCTTTTTCCACTAGACCATGGCATTTGTGAGCAGACCTCGCTGACCATGTCTGGACCGAACTGGGGGTTTAAAATCCTACTCTTATAAAAACGGAGCTTCCCCCCAGCCACAGGCTCTGTATTTTAGACAACACACAGGATTTTTACAAACTTTTTGATTCGCCTGCACCTGGGAGCCTGGAAAACCCCACAGAAGGCTTTGAAACTCACCAGACATAGGAGGGAGAAAAAAGCAAAGCCACCAGAAAAACAGCCTCGCGCAGAGGGCTCAGCGACGCGGCGGAGGAAACTGTGAGCTGGAGGAACCCGGCTTAGCTGTTTCCACTGACGCTGGTGTCGCCTCTGTCAACACGCAGAGCAGTGGCCCTGGTCAAAGGTGGTGGCTTGGCCACCCCGCCGGCGGACATCCTCGGTTTGTTTGAACAAGTCTCTGCGACGGGCACAGGGTTTTCTTGTCCATGACTTGGGCTCTGGAATTTGAAGCGTTATACCTGAGGGTGGGGAATTCTGTCTCTAAGATTTAATTTAACAATCTACCCCCGAGAGCTACTGAGAAAATAATCATCAAACAGGAAAAGAAATGCAGTATTTTGTTGTTGTTTGTTTGTTTGTTTTTGTTTTTTTGAGACAGAGTCTCGCTATGTAGCACAGGCTGGCCTCAAATTTACTATGTAGCCCAGGCTGGTCTCCCAGGCAATCCTCCTGCCTCAGCCTCCTGAGTGCTGGGATGACAGGCATGCACCTCCGCTCCTGGGTTTAAAACACACATTTCTGAGACTGCATAGGTCTAAACACAGCAATTTACTCAGCTGTCTTAAAAATACAGTAAAATTCGTAAATCTCTATATTTCAGAAATCATAATTAAAAAGCCCTCCTAAAGAGCTTCAATGAAACCAGAATAGACAGGACTTCAAAATCAAGTTGTAGATAAAATGCACCAGATACTCCAGCTCTTAGTATAGATAGCCAGGCACAGTGGGACACACCTTTTGTCCCAGTACTCAGAAGGCTGAGGCAGGAGGCTCTCTTGTGAGTTCGAGGCCAATCTGGACTACACAGTGAGCCGAACCAAATGTCTTTGCGCAAAGTTGCAGCTGTCCATTGGCACACGCTGGTTAAGGACGTGGCCTCTGGAATCAGCTCTGTTTGGGTTTGGATCCAGCCTGCATGACCAGTAGTGACCGGTACTGCGACCTTGGACAAGTTACTTAACTTCTCTGGGCCATTTCTTCATCTTTGGGGATAAAGAAGCTCCTCTGGGGACCCTGAAACATGGCGAGGGCTGGGAATGGGGCCCGCACGGCACCCAGCAAGCGCACAGGGAGGAGCAGTGATCATTATGCCCTGAGGTCTTGGGACACCTTCTCAATCTCTGGGTATGGATATAATTTTTAAAATTAACTTTCTGGCTGGGCATGATGGTGCACACCTGTCATCCCAGCAACTCGGGAGGCTGAGGCAGAGGGATCTCGAGTCAGAGACCAGCCTGGGTTACACAATGAGTTCAAGGCCAGGCTGGGCTACCTGGCAAGACCCAGTCTGAAAAAACAAAAGCTTTTTCCATTCACTTCTTTCAAGATGGCACAATAATTATCACTCGGGTGATGAGTATGTCTCCCCGGCGGAGCCCAGGCTGAGCTCCCCGGTAAACAATTATTTTAAGACAGGTCACGGTTGTGGCTGTTGCTGGTGACTTTGGTTTGGTTTCCTCCATGCAAAGAAATCCCCTTCCGCAGGGAAGCGAGTAGGGCTGGAAAGCACTTGGGTCTGTCCCGTTCCAGGCAGCAGGCCGATGAGACCACGGGTCACCGACGCACTCCCCACACACGGGGCAGCTGCCCGGGCACCGGCGTGCTCCCCCTGCTCTCCCGGCCCTTGTTGCACCAGTCAGAGAGGAAAGTTTTTATTTTCTGAGAATCTTATTACTGATCTCAAACCAGGCTCGCTATTTGAGTAGAATTTTGCGAATGAGTCAGGACCAGCCCGTCACAGGCCCGGCCGCGGGGCTCCGCCTCGGGCTGTGTGTCTTCCCAGCAGGCCTGGGCAGGAGGAAGAGACGCCTGCTCTGCAGGCCACGGCCATGGCCATGGCCACAGGGCCGGCCACCCATATGGGCCACACGCAGTGCTCTCACCGAGACGCCGGACCCGGCCCTCTCCTGAGTGTCCGGGAGGAAGAGGAGGGGAGGACCCCGCAGCACCCTTGGTGCGACCTGGCGGAGGCCCTCGCAAACCCGAGCCGGGAGAACCTGCAGCAGGAACCGGAGGAGATGGAGCTGCAGGCCGCGCCTCCAAGGGCAGGGTGAGTGGCGCCAGGAGGCGCCTCACACGCAGATGGGCGCCCACGGCTGGACCCAGGTTCGAGGCCCAGCACCACAAAAGGGGGTGGGGGGACGAGCATTTAAAAAGCGTCCAGGAGGAGCTGCATTTCTCCAACACTTCGTTCCCATACCACACATTTCTGCTTGTTTATATTTTGGGGGTTTTTTTGGTGTGCGTGTGTGTGTTTCGGACAAAGTCTTGCTACGCAGCCCAGGCTGGCCCTGACTGCTCCCCATCCTCCTGCCTCAGCCTGCCGAGTGCCGGGATGACAGGCGTGCATCGCTGCACCCGGCTTCTCATTGTTGTCTTAACTCCTCTCTGACGATGTGTGTGGCTTTTAGGTGAAGTCAGGACACGCGCTGCAGTCCCTGATGAAGACGTGGGGGTCTGCGGTCCAGATGCCCACAGCGGGCTCTGCAAGGCTGGAGCTGTGTGAAGCCTGTTTCAGGGCTGTCTCTCTGTCTCTGTGTCTCTGTGTCTCTGTCTCTCTGTCTGTGTCTGTGTCTCTGTCTGTCGGTCTGTCTCTCTCTCACGGTGCACTGTTTCCCAGGTACCCGGGAGGAAGCCGCAGCGCCCCTCTTCTGCTCACTGCGCCTTTGTTGCGGCGGTGGCAGTTTTCAGGTCTCTCCCGAGGCTGCCGGCAGGGATGGCAGAAGGCCCTGCCTTCCACGACGCTGCCAAGCGAGGGCTGCGAGGCCCGCGGCAAACCGCATGCCACCCCGAGCCGCCTCCGATGTCTCAAAGGCAGGCGTGACGCGACGAGCGAGAAGGCACCGTGTGGGCCTGATTTTGAAAATATAAACAGGAAGCACCCCCACCCCAATATTACCTTAAAAAAAAGGAAACCGAACCCTGCAGACGCCTCCCGAGGAAGCCATGGGTGTGACCCGAGCTAACAAAGTAAGACAACGTCACCCAGCCCTGGCCACCCAGCTGCGGGTGTCCCGCACCCCGCTTCTCACCAGGAAGCGCCCCTCACCAGGCCGCAGAGCCGGCTCCCGCGCCCGGGGGTTTGGTTCTTTTCTTTAGTAGTAAAGGATCCGTCCACGTGAGGCCACAAGGATTCAGGGCGGGGACAATTTTAAAAACCTTTCTGTCACTGTGACGCCTATGATCTCAATGTACAAGAAAACGTCCAATCTCTGGAAACGGGGTTTACAGCTGACTTTCTTACTCCCAGAAATAAGCATTAAATTATTGATTTGTAACAGTGCGGTGGTGGGGAATACTTCTGATTTTAGAATAGTTTTATTCACAAAATCCAGGTTTAAAAAAAGTCCCTGAAGCACCACGCATATCTGGGACAGTGATACTTTACTTGTTGGCTGATCTTTGAGCCAGGGTCTCACTAGGTGACCCAGGCTGGCCTTAAACACACAGGAATCCCCTTGCCTCAACCTCCCAAGTGAATACTGATACTTTAGAGCCTTTATTTATTTTTTTAGAGTTATCTTTAAACATCATTTTTATTTACAAGTTCCAGAACGCAAGTCTTTTGGTAGTATAGTATCTAGTCAAAGGATATTCTGAAGAACCCGGGAACCTGGGCTTGCCAGGTAACTTTTTAAAAGAGTAAGTTTCAAATGTTAAAAAAAATGAAAATTAAAAAAAAAACTTTTAAAAACCCATGAAAATGTTTTTTAGAAGATTTTTATGCTCTTTTGTAGGAATACTGTAATAATCTATACTCTGTCTTCCCATACCAGGGGGAAATGCATGGCTAATCAAACGTCCACACATTGGCGAATACTTCTAAGATACCCACAGGCCCTGTAGCTGGGCCCGCACAGTTCAGGTTCCTGTGATTTTAACTTCATCTCTAATCTGCTCTTCATATCTTCATCACATCTTCCCTTTTTTGTTTGTCTGTTTTGTGTTTTGTTTATTGAGACAGGGTCTCACTCTGCAGTTCAGGCTGGCCTTGAACTCACTATGAAGCCCAGGCTGGCCCTGAACTCCTCCTGCCTCAGCCTCCCGAGTGCTGGAATTGAAACCGTAGGCTACCACACCCGGCTCCTATGTTTCTTGACAATCAGACCACCGGGCTCAGCGACCTGCACCACAACAAGCCCAAGGGACCCCAGCCAGCGTCTTCACAAAGCCACGCACACATCACCAAGAACTCAACCCCTCACGATAGAATTTGACAAAAAATAAAGGAGGCACCCCACCAACACTTGAGGGCACCGTCAGTCCCCATGTGGGTTCTGCGTCTGTCAATAAAACAAAAACAAAATCCGCCGAGAGGAGGAAGATGGGGGTGAAAAGAGAAGCCCGGTGGGGTAGGAAGTGGGGCGCAATCCTGGTGGTGCAACCCTGAGCGCCGCAGCGTGCTTCTCCACCGGTCCGTGCTGCCCAGCGCACCCTGAGGCCCGCGTGGGCCCCGCACCCCTGAACACGGCCCGGCCCACGCTGCACTCAGGGGCGGGGAGGCGGTGGGCGCGGGGAGCAGAGGCCGATGCGGGTGCGGCAAGGAGTTTGGGGCCGTTTACTCCAAGTTACGCAAGGGCCAAGCGCTGTGATAGAAATCAACCTCCCCCCACCCCAAGGTTTGCTTTAAAAACAACAACACAACAGGACACCCCTCCCTCCCCGTGTCTCCTCCGCCTGTGCCAAACGTCGGCGCTGGGGGACAGCAGCTGTGATTACCCAGGAGCGGGGGCCCCCGCCGTGGGGCATTCTCCCCAGCGCCAGCAGCCGCTTCATTCAGGGCGCTCCTCCTGACACCTGCGGCCTCCAAGCCCCGCTGACCACCGAGACAAGGAAAGCCCTGAGCCTTGCGCCCTCACGGGGCCGGGGGTGGGGGGACCCAACCTGAAATACCCGGCACTGGCCGGCGTCCCCATGGGTGCTAAAGGAAATCAGAGGAGTGTGAGACGGCACGACACGCGATGTGACCTTCCAGAAACTCCAGACACTGAGCAGCAGACAATGCAGCCATCGAGAGCTCCACAGCAGGGCCCTGGGCAGAGACGCCAGCGACGACGTCATAGGAAGGGGCGCGACACGAGGGCCCAGCAGCCGCTCGAGGCTTAGGCGCCGAAGCACCCCTGGAAACCCCTCGGAGACGGAGGACAGGACGGCACGGCGACACACTGGCTGGCTCCAGGACCACGCTCTGCCCGCTTTGGGGACAGGCTCGGAGCTATCGTATGAGCTCCGGTGCAGGCCCTGGTCAAACGTCCGTCTGGGCCCGGCTCCCTTCACCAGGGCCTGCAGCATGATCCCGGGGCCCTGCTGGCTCTGAGGCCCAGTTTTGCTGGAACCACTTTGTCACAGGCAGGGCGGGACCCAGGGGAGCAGAGGGAGACCCAGCCCCCGTGCTTGGGAGCAGGAACCCGGGTCTCTTTTTGCCTTTAAAATCCTGTGGCTTCCACCAATCCCGGCCCCCCCACGCGGGCGCCTGCTTCCCTCCTGTGTTTTCTGCTCTCCGCATCGCTGCTGGCTGCCAAGTGCCCGGAACACCCGCACCGGCCCAGGACTCTCCTTCCCGCTCCCCGCGCCCCCCCACCCCGGCCCAGGGCCGCTTCTGTACTCTTTATCCCTGGCTCTAAAAATAAAACGACATGAAATAAAGGACACCCTGCCCGGCCGGCACAGGCGCAGCCCGCGGCTCCGCTGTGGGACCAGCAGCCCGGCGCACGGCAGGTTCTGCTCGCTCTCTGAGTCCTTATAAGGCGCTGGTTTTCAAGCTTTGGGTACCCCCATCCCACAGGGCACCCCGGGCTCATCTCGCCCCGCGGGAGGGGGCACAGGCACCTTTTTTTTTTTGGTGGGGGGAGACTGAGGGACCCCAGAGCACTGCGACAGGAAGGGAACAGGTGGTGGACAGCGGCCCGCTCGGCCCCCAGGGGTTCAGCGCTGGGTCCCAAGCAAGTCCACACCACACACCTGCCACCGCCCGCCCACGACCCCCTTGCGCCCCTCCGTCGCGGCCCCCGGGCCCCCAGCGCCTGTCCCCCAGGGTCCGCGATCGCCAGGGTCCCCGACCGCCCAGGATCCCCAATCGCCAGGGTCCCAATCGCCCAGGGTCCCCGATCGCCAGGGTCCCCGATCCCCGGGCCCCCGCACCCCGCGGCCGGAGCGAGGGCGAGGCCAAGGCCAGGGCTCGGGCCGGGGTTGGGGCCCCGGTGTCGTCGCGCCCCACCGTCGCGCTCCTACCTGGCCCGCCCGGCCCGGCCGCGCCGCTCCTGGTCCCGCGAGGCCGCGATCCGCTCGGCCGGGCGCGCGCCCGCCCCGCGCCAGCGCCGCTTCCTGGTTCCGCCCGCGCGCGCCCGCGACCCACCGGGCGGGCGGGGCGAGCGCGGCCGGCGACGGCGACACCGCGCGGCGACCCCGCGGGCCGGGCCGGGTCCTCGCGGCGCGGCGTGGGCGGCGCTGACCCCGCAGGGCCTCCGGCCCCTCCGCGCGAGGGCGGCGGCCGCGTCCCCCTCGCCCCCCGCTCGTGCCCGCCGGCGCGGTTTCCCTGGCAACGCTGGGGCGCGCGCTCGGGGCTCCGGGCTGCGCGGCCGCCGCCCCTCGCCTGCAGGTGGAGCCCGGCGGGCTGCGGCTGTGCGTGGGCCTCGCGGCGCCCACGGCCGGGGCCCTGGTCTGCGCCAGCCCGGCTGTGTGACGCGGCCCCTCCCCGTCCTGCCCAGCCTCGGGCCTGCAGCTCTGCGGGGGCACAGGCTCTGCTCGCACGGCCTCCCTGCCCTGCAGGGCCCCCACGCTGCCCGGCTAGTCACCCCACACTGCTGCGGTGCGCTGGGCGTGGAAGGGGCACTGCAGGGACCGCACAGGAAGTCAGAGCCCGGGGGCTAAAACCAGACTGGCCACCCCAGCAGTGTGACCTCCAGTGTTTCCCCTCCTCTGAGATATTAGCGATCGTTTCTGCTTCACGGTGCTCAGTGTCAGGAGCAAGGTGCTCGGGCCGCATGCCTGTAATCCCAGCATTTGGGAGGCTGAGGCAGGAGGATCGCCACCGATTTAAAGCCCGCAGAGAGTACGCAGTGAGTTTAACACCAGGCTGAACTATGCAGCGAGAGACAAACTCAAAAAAAACCAAAATAAACCAGGTGTGGTGGCTCACGCCTGTAATCCCAGCACTCGGGAGGCTGAGACAGAAGGATCATTGTGAGTTCGAGACCAGCCTGGGCTACAAAGAGAGCTCAAGGCCAGCCTGAACGGCATAGTGAGACCCTGTCTCAAAAAGACAAGGGCTGGGGATCTAGCTCAGTGGTCTAAGCGCCTGCCTGGCAAGCGGAAGGTCATGAGTTCAATCCCTAGTGCTGCAGGGAAAAAAAAAAAAAAGCAAAACAAAACACTGTAAGTATTATATTGCTGTTAACTGTTACCAAGAGCTGGGCATGGTGACACATAGCTGTGATCCCAGCTACTCTGGAGGCTGAGGCAGAAGGATTGCAAGTTTGAGCCCAACCTGGGCTACTTGCAAAACTCTATCTCAAAAAATGCAGACCATGGAGAGTTCAGTGACAGAGCACCCCTGGGTGGGATCCCTTGTAGCATCCAAAAAAGGGGGAATTGACTAGGACCCCATTCAGCTCCCAGGGCTGCTGCCAAGCAGCACCCACAGTCTGCCAGGGCAGATGCCTGAGGGCTGAGGCAGGTGTTCCTCTCGATTCTTGCAAAACCCAGCACCCTGCTGACGGGTCGGCAGGTACCAGCTAGACCCTGCCGGTGGTCGACACCCCACGGAGGCAGAACGCTCTGCACTGCCTCAGCAAAACAAAGCTGTCCTTTGGAGGAGGAGAGAAGGTCCCCACGCCCACTCAGACCCAATGCCTCAGTGAGGAGACTCTTCTTAGGGTCTCACGGGCCCGGTCCCCTATGTCCGGGGGACACCAACCTGAGACAACACGGAAGAAGTGCTAGAAAGCAAGTGAACAGAAGCTGGGCTCAGTGGTGCGGGTAGTCATCCAGCACTGGGGAGGCTGAGTCAGGAGGATCCTGACATGTTTGAGGCCAGCCTGGATTACAAAGTGAGTTCAAGGCAGCCTGAACTACATAGCGAGACCCTGTCTCAAAAAACAAAACAAGCCTCGATCTAGCTCTGTGGCAGGTGCAAGGTAGCGGGTTCGATTCCCAGTACCCAAAACAAAACGAAACAAGAAAACAGAAACTAAGCAGGAAGCTAGGACCCAGGAAAGCCAAAAGGAGCTGGAGCGAAGAGGCCACTTGTCCCGCTCCAGCCTGCGGTGACCCCAGGGCACGGAGCACACAGCTGTCCCCGATTCTGCCCTCCCTTGGCCCAGCTTGCCTGCCAGGGACCAGAATGTGGCCACCTCCTGGGAGCCCAACTGAAGTGGCAGTCACCAGCCCACCTTCCAGGGCCAGCTGTGATGCTCCCGCTGCAGCCGCTCTGAGTCCCAGCTGCCCAGCTGTCCCCAGGGGTCACCTGCCGCACATGAGCCATGGAAGGGCGCCCTAGGGCTCCACCAGCACAGGGCCCTGGAGCCATGGGCAGGAGGCCAGGGACATTTAGTGGCTGGGACAGCTGAGCCCAGGGCCCAGCTGGCCCCACAGTGGGCGCTGTACAGTGAACTCAGGAGCCATGCTATAGCCCCGCTCGCAAAGCAACTCAGCTGGCCCACTGCCCTGTGACCTCAGCCACCTGCTGACCATCACGGGGGGCCTTAAGCCGCCATCTGCGCTTGTCAGTGCTTGAGGTCTGTCTGGGGCTCACGCCTGACCCTCGTAACAGCGATGTCCCTCCACAAGGGGCACAGGGACCAGAGAGACAGAGGCCCACTGTTCCTCATCTGTCCCTTCCAATCGTTCCTGTCTGGCACTGTGTTACCTGTGACACTGGTGAAACACACAGTTTTTTAAAAAGAAAGAGAAGGAGCCAGGCGTCGTGGTGCACGCCTGTCATCCCAGCACTTGGGAGGCTGAGGCAGGAGGATCACTGTGAGTTGGAAGCCAGCCTGAACCACGTAGTGAGTTCAAGGCCAACTTGAACTGCATAGTGAGACCCTGTCTCAAAAGAAAGGGGGAAAAATAAAAAGCAGAGCACAGGCGTTTGTGAAGGGCTCTGTGCCTGGAGGCAGAGGGTGCTCCCTCAGAAAAGCGCGTTTTCCTGCTCTGCCTGAGTGCCAGCAGGAGGCGAGGTGGGCTGTCAGGGGCCTGCAGGGGCTCTGGGGGGGGCCTCACCTGTCTGGGCTCTCTTCCCGCCAGAGCTGAGGGATGGCGTCGCCTTGCTCCCAGGCCAGAGTCCCTGTGCCCTCTCTACCTGGAGTCCCAGGCCCTGTGCCGTCCAGGAGGGCGGGGCTGGCAAGGCCGGGCGAGGACTCAGGCGGGCGTGGCTCCGCCTGGGAGGGGGGAGCCGGGCTGTGGGACCCAACGCCGGTGTAGTAGGTGGGGCGTGGACTGGGCTACTGATCTTCACCTGCAAAGCCCTGCGATGGCCCAAGTGAGTCGGCCCTGTGGTCAGCTGCTGTGGCTTCTCAGGGACCCAAATGCAGTGGAGGCCGGGGATGTAGCTCAGTGACGTAACTGCCTGCCTGGAAAGCATAAGGTCCTGAGTTCAGTTCAAATACAGCAGAGGCCAAGGGGCCAAGTGAACCATGCGAGCGCTGCCCGGACCACTCCGTGGCAGACTCTGGGACTGAGTCTCTTTTATTTGTGAGCTGACACAAGGCTCTGTACGTAGCCCAGGCTGGTCTGGAACACGTGATCCTCCTGCCTCAGCCTCCAGAGAGCTACATCACGGCCATCTTCCTGAGGCCACAATGAGGACAAAGTCGTCCTGCCTTCTTGTCCCCCTTGGGCCGTATGAAGGAAGTGTGACCTATGCACTCTGGAGGACGACTCTGCACCAGGGAGGGTGAACTGGGGTCCCCTGCGGGGAGCGGATGCGCTGTGCAGCCGTGGTGCCAAGTGACGCAAACCAGACCAGACTCTTACGTGAGAAATCCGAAGGATAACCGAGGAACCAAATAAACGGAGATGATGCTAGGAAACGGGGAAAGCAAGGTTTGCAGCGGGAAGGGGACCAAGAGATGGGAGGGCAACATGAAAAGTCGAGATGGGTTGGTCACATCCCCATCTCAACTCCCCGAGCCCTGCCGACGTGGGCTAATAAAAAAATCAAAAATATGATACATGAGGATCAGAGAAGCCAGAGGACAGCGGGGCAGAGACCGCAGGGAGGAAGAGCCGGGGGCGGCAGCAGCCCGGGTGCGAGGCTGGCCGGCCGGGCACAAAAAGGCCCTTGTTGGGCTGGAGGAAGAGGAGGAACTCGCCCGGGGGAAGAGGGGTGATAGCCATCGGCCGGTGCGAAGTCCAGCGGCCCGAGGCTCCGGCCCGCAGCCAGGCCCACACTGTCCTCTCCCCTCCCTGCCGGGAGTGACAGGGGACACGCAGGGGACAGAGCTGTCCCCTCCTCCCGCGCGCGGGCACAGAGAAGGCCGGGCCTCCTAGGCAGGTGGGCACCGGCAGCTCAGGCGCAGGAGGCAGGGCCGCCCATCCCGCCGCCCGTCCCGCCTCCTCCCAGCGCTGGATTCCCAGAACCCCAGCGGTCGCCCGCCTCGGGCCTCCTGGTCTCCCTTGGCTTCCCAGTAACCCCGCTTCCCTGCAGAGTGGCGGGGCAAGGCGGGCTGAGGTGGGAGGGCTTCACCCCGCCCCACCTGCACATCCAACTCCTCGCCGCCCACAGTCGCCCTCTGCCCTCAGGGACGAGAAAGGCTGGTCCTGGGGCGCAAGGCCATCCTGGCAGGGGACACTGTGGGAGCTCGGCAGGGTGGGGGACGGAAGTCCCGGCAGGGCAGGGAGGGAGTGGTGCAGGATGTTCAGCGCCCCAGGGTGCCCCTGCCCTGTCTGCCTGGGCACAGGGACCTTCCAAGGACACACTGCCCGGCCACGCCCTGCCCCCAGGCAGAGGAAGTGGCCTTCAAGGAAGGACCTTGTGGCCGCCTTCCACCCCAGGGACCCTCGGGCCAAGGTGACTCTGCCTGTCCCCCAGGCCGGGGCTTTGGCAGCTCGCCCACTCCCTGAGGGCAGGGGATGCCCCATCTCAGCGCAGGGCAGGGCTGCTGGTCCTGCAGGTGCTGCACTTGGGCGTTCTGGGTGTGGCACTCTGGAGCCAGCCTGGGACAGCAGAGGGGACGGCGTGGCCGGCCTGCTGGACCCCCAAATTCCCTCCTTGCTCCACACCTAGCACTACAACCTGGACAGAGTGCCCACATGCTCCGGTCTTCCTGAACCCCAACCCTATTTTCTCCTCTACCCTGGTCCCCTAAAACCACCAGGGTGCTTTTTGGTGGAAGGCAGAGACTAAGCCAGGGGACGGAAAGCAGGGAGAAAACCCCAGCCTGGTGTCTCGGGGTGGCTGTGTTACCCAGGGCCACCGGGGCCCCTCCCGCCCCCACAGCCAGGGTGCCTCGGCCCCTTCTGGGGTCCCCGCGCCTATGTCTCCGGGGGAGAAGAGAGAGAGGAAGGGGGAGACCCAGGCAGAGGCGGGGTGGGAAGAAGAGAACCAGGCAAGAGGGAGGCCCGGGCGGCCGTGGGGACAGCGCTGGACACAGGCAGGCATGGGGCGCACTGGAGACCCCAAGCTCCGGCCCAGGCTGGCACCTGCAGTGCTGCTCGCTGGCACCGGCGTGGGTTCGTCAGGGCCCAGCCGGGTGCACCCACACTGAGACCCGCCAGGGCCCGACGCGGTGACGCCAGCCCGGTCACCTCCACTCCGGCCGTTCTTCCAGCTCTGACCCTTGAGTCTCAATTGAGGGGACCCCGGACCCGGGCCGGCACCTGCAGACAGTGGGAGAGAAGGGGCAGCAGGTCGGGCTGCGCGCACATTTGGAGAGCAAGGTTTCCCCAAGTCCTCCGCGCCCCGCGCGTTTCAATTCCTTCCCCGTGGCCCCGCGCGGGGCGGGGGAACCCAGACCTCTCGGCTTCTACGGAAAAGCTGCGTGTTTCCCCCGAGTCAGGGGAGCGAAACCGGGGAGGCGCCCGGGGTGAGCAATGGGGAGGAAAGGGCGCGGCAGGGCCGGGGGCGGGAGCGCGGGAGGCCAGCCGGGCAAAGGGGACCCGAGGTGCCAGGGCCTGGCCGGCGCAGGGCCAGGGCGGGCGGGGCAGGGGACCGGGCCCGGCCCGCGCCCACGTTCTCGTCCGCGGAGCGCCCGGGCCTTTCCCGCCCGCAGCTCACCTGAGGTCGCTGCCGCTGTGGCCGCAGCCCGCGTGACCCCCCGCAGACACGCAGTCACACGCGCACTTCTTTTTTTGGTTTTGTTTTTTTGTTGCTGGGGACCAAACCAACCCCGGGGTGCGGCCACGGAGTTGTGACCCCAGCCCAGACCGCCCCCCTTTTATATGGAAACGGCGTCTTGCCGAGCAGCCCGGGCAGGATTTGAATTGGCAACCCTCCGGCCTCAGCCTCTCCGGCTGAGCTTCTGCGCCCGGCTCTCACGCTCGCTTTTAATCTGCGCGGGCAGAGCTGGGCAGCATCTGGCGCTGTCCGCCTCCCCTGCACCACCCAGCTCGGGAGAGCACCCCTGCCTGGGTCGGGGCTGGCTTCGCAGAGCCTGGGATTCCCCGCCGCCAGCCCTCGCCCCGCCCCGCCGTCCCTAGCCACGCCCACTCGCACCTCGCCCCGCCCCGCCGTCCCTAGCCCCGCCCTCTCGCCCCGCCCCGCCCCGCCCCACCGGGGGCTCCGCCGCCGCCACCCCGAGGCCAGGCCAGGAGGCTGCGGCGGGCGAGGCGGCGCGTGCTGTGTTTGGCCGAGCGCAGGCAGCTGACCTTTGAGGAAATCGCTGGTCCCGGCTCTTCCTGTGGCAGCAGCGCCGCGAGCCGGGCCGGGAGTGGGGCAGGGACCCAGGTGCGTGGCCAGGGACGGGGGCGGCGGACGAGGGGACGGGGCCGGGATGGGGACGGGGCGCGGGGACACGGGGCAGGGGTGGGACGGCGGCACGGCGCGGGGACGGGACGGGCTCGGGGACACGGAGCCAGAGTCCAAGTGGAGGGGGCGCCGCCGTCCCAGGCACGGGACACGGGGGTGCCCGGCGTCCCCACCTGTCGCCTCGACGGCGGCCTCCAGGTGTCCAGGGGCACGGCCGGCCGGCGCGTGGCCGCAGCTGCCCGCCGCGTGCGCTGGGCGCCCTCCCCGCGGCCCTCGCGCCCCTCCGGCCCGGTCTCCCGCCTGGTTTCTCTTTCGCTTTTGGCCGCCCCTCCCCGGGAAGCCCCCGGCGGGCGGCGAGGAGGAAAGGGGGCCTGCACCTGGGACCCCGACTCGCCGCGCCCGGCCGCGGAGTCCGGCCTCCTCACCCGTCCCTCCTCCGGCTCCCCGGGACCAGACGGGCACCGGGCTGTCGCCTTCCTGTCCTCCCCAGGTGACCATGGCCGGCTGGATCCGCGCCCAGCAGCTGCAGGGCGATGCGCTGCGCCAGATGCAGGTGCTGTACGGCCAGCACTTCCCCATCGAGGTGCGGCACTACCTGGCCCAGTGGATAGAGAGTCAGCCCTGGTGGGTGTCCCGGCCTCGTCCCCTCCTCTCCACTTGGCGCAGAAGGGGTGGTGTCCCAGGAAAAGGGAACAGGGTCCCTGTCACCTCCCCACGTCACCCTGGGCGCCCGAACTCCTCACCCAAGGGGGCGCCAGCCACAGCAGCCTCTGTCCCATGCCCTGCCAAGGGATGCCATCGACGTGGACAACCCTCAGGACCGCGCCCAGGCCGCCCAGCTCCTGGAGGGCCTGGTGCAGGAGCTGCAGAGGAAGGCGGAGCACCAGGTGGGGGAGGACGGGTTTCTGCTGAAGATCAAGCTGGGCCACTATGCCACGCAGCTGCAGGTGCGTGCGGGCAGGCGGCGCCCCTCCTGCCCCCCTCGGAGCCCCTGGGAGTTTTGCTGGTCTGGCCCCTGACTCACCCGTGCCCTTGAGCGGAGGAAACTTTCCCACAACTTCCCCCACCCCCTCTCCAAGTCAGCAGCCTTTGGCCAATGTCAAAGTGAGAGGAGGGGACGTGGGAGGTGTGGGTCCCCAACGTGGGGGCTGTGAGAAGCGCAGAGCAGCAGGTCGGGAGACGGGTGGGGCAGGGGGGGTCAGGAGTCCTTGTCTGGGAGACCTCTGGATTCTGGAAATGAGGGAAAGAGGCTGGGCATGGCAGCACGCATCTGTCATCCCGGCACTTGGAAGGCTGAGGCAGGAGGATCGCCTCGAGTTGGAGGCCAGCCTGACTCCATAGTGAGACCTTGTCTGGAAAAGCAAACAAACAAAAAAGAAATGAGGGAAAGGGGCCACCAGACGTCCATCTGCCTGGGATTTGTCTGCAGCCAGGAGGCTGCTGGACAGGACTGCTGGGGTGAGGGGAGGGCAGTGACTGGGAGGAGGGGCTGTGAATGGAGGATTAGAGAGCAGATGCCGCCTCTCCTAGGCGGGGTGGGGGGCAAGAGAGGGAACGCAGGGTAGTGAGAGCCCCCTGGAGAGGGAGGAGACCCGGAAGCGAAGACATCCTGGGGAAACCGAGGCATGCCTGGAGGAGAAGGGCAGGTGTGGCGGGGCCCGAGGGTGGCACTCACGGCGGCTCCCGTCTTTCAGAACGCCTACGACCGCTGCCCACTGGAGCTGGTCCGCTGCATCCGGCACATCCTGCACAACGAGCAGAGGCTGGTCCTCGAGGCCACCAATGTGAGTCCCTGGCGTGGGCTGGGCGGGTCTTGTCACCTGCCTTCCTCTCCCGAGAGACTGTGGTTTTGCAAAATGCAGGCGCAGGGAGCACACGACAGCCCTGGCCAGCGAGAGGGTGGTGTCATGGCTGCCCGGGGTGCCTGGCGCTCTGTCCCAGCGCTAGTGTCTCCCAGCTGCAGACTCCGGCGAGAGATGGGACTCTTGGAGCCCCTTTTCTTCTTTCCATTTTCCTCAGCACTGGGGGTGAAATCCTGGCCCCCAGCCTGCTAACCAAGTGCTTGACCCTTGCGCTCCGCCACCAGCCCTTTTTAAAAATATTTTTTATGTTGAGATAGCGTCTCACTACATTGCTAAAGCTGGTTTCAAACTTGCGATCCTCCTGCCTCAGCCTTCCAAGTAGCTGGGATGACGGATGTGCAACCCACACCCAGATCTTTTTGATCTTTTCTTTTTTGTTGCTGTCTTTGTTGGCTCTGGGGCTCAGACCCAGGGCTCCACCACCAAGCTGCATCCCAGCCCTTCTGTTTCCTCTACTGTAAAATGGGTCTAGTGTAGAGTCAGGATGAGAATGAAATGACACCCTGTGCGGCCAAGAACAGATAAACAGACCAGTGGAACAGAAGAGGAGACCCTAAACACATGAGCATGTACGCGCACACACATGAAAATTTCACGGGAATCAGAGATGGCCTTACAAGTCATGAGGGAGCTGGGCATGGTGGCTCATGCCTGAAATCCCCGCACTTGGGAGGCTGAGGCAGGAGGATCACCATGAACTCATGAACCCAGGCCAGTCTGGGCTCCACAGTGAGTTCTCATAGGAAGAAGCCCCTGGGGAGGGGGTTGCTGGGCTCCAGCGTCATCCTGATCAGGCGTGTCCAGGGCAGATTCTACTTCCTCCAAAGCACACCACCAGCCCCCTTGCAGGACCCAGCACAGGCCAGACCTGGCCCCAAAGATCTGCAGTGAAGGCACCGTTACCCGCCACGTCACCCGTCCTCCACTCTCGCCTTCCACCCCCACTCTGGGAAGAAGTGGCCCTTGCTTCTGTCCCTGGATTGGGGTTTGCTGTCCAAAGGCCCAGGCTTCCCTTCCTGTCTGCCCAGCACCCGTCCACTTCTGTCCTGCCGTCCCCAGGGCAGCTCCCCGGCCGGAGGCCTCGCCGACGCCCTGTCCCAGAAGCACCTGCAGATCAACCAGACGTTCGAGGAGCTGCGCCTGGTGACGCAGGACACGGAGAACGAGCTGAAGAAGCTGCAGCAGGCCCAGGAGTACTTCATCATCCAGTACCAGGAGAGCCTGCGCGTCCAGGGTGCGCGTGGCCCTGGGCAGAGACCGGGGGGAGGGGGGATGCGTGTGCGTGTGCGCGTGCGCGTGTGTGCAGGGCCACCGGGCCTCGGGTTTTGAGTACAGCAAGCGATTCGCACGGCCACACCTGTGGAAGCAATAGGTGGATAGGAAATGTAACATCGGGCGCTCAGGAGCTAGGGCTGGAGCAGACCCGGAGCCTGTGCCGCAGGCCGAGTCAGGGAGGTGTCCTCCAGCTGAGTCCACCCAGACTGAAACGGAAACGGCCGGGCTTCCGGGCTGGGCCATCCCTGGGTCGGGTGACACGGTCCTCTGCCCGGGTGCGTGTGGTGACACAGCGCCCCGCCTCCCAGCCCAGTTCGCGCAGCTGGCGCAGCTGAGCCCCCAGGAGCGGCTGAGCCGGGAGTCGGCCCTGCAGCAGAAGCAGGCGGCGCTGGAGGCCTGGCTGCAGCGCGAGGCGCAGACGCTGCAGCGCTACCGCGTGGTGAGTGGCACAGCCAGGGCCGGGCCGGGCCGGGCCGGGCCGGGGCCATCGGGCCCGGGCTCAGGGCCATGTGCGCCCCCAGGAGCTGGCCGAGAAGCACCAGAAGACCCTGCAGCTGCTGCGCAAGCAACAGACGGTCATCCTGGACGACGAGCTGATCCAGTGGAAGCGGCGGCAGCAGCTGGCGGGGAACGGGGGGCCCCCCGAGGGCAGCCTGGACGTGCTGCAGTCCTGGTGAGGCCGAGAGGAGCCTGGGGCGGGGCGGGGCGGGGCGGGGCGGGGTCCCCCGTGCCCAGCAGGGGAAGCCATGGTCCCGCCCGGCCCCGCCCGCAGGTGCGAGAAGCTGGCCGAGCTCATCTGGCAGAACCGGCAGCAGATCCGCAGGGCCGAGCACCTGTGCCAGCAGCTGCCCATCCCCGGGCCGGTGGAGGAGATGCTGGCCGACGTCAACGCCACCATCACGGACATCATCTCGGCCCTGGTCACCAGGTGACTGTGCCGCCCGGGCCCTGCCCGCCTCCCGCCCCCGCCCCGCCACCGGCGGCCGGCCAGCCAGCGTGTGCCCCGTGTCCCGCAGCACCTTCATCATCGAGAAGCAGCCCCCGCAGGTCCTGAAGACGCAGACCAAGTTCGCGGCCACCGTGCGGCTGCTGGTGGGCGGGAAGCTGAACGTGCACATGAACCCGCCGCAGGTGAAGGCCACCATCATCAGCGAGCAGCAGGCCAAGGCCCTGCTCAAGAACGAGAGCACCCGCAAGTAGGTCGCCGGGGCC
>RJWT010013308.1:0-21864 GCA_004365215.1 Cuniculus paca | reverse complement strand
AAAAAAAAAAAAAAAGAACATTTCTCCCTAGAAAAACCAGAGTCTTTGGCACCTCACTCAGGACCTCTTCTGTCTCTCTCTCAGACAGAAGCTTTCTTTCTCTCAATAAATATATTCTGCTTAAAAAAAAAAAGAAAAAAACAGTGCTATTTATACATTGCAGTCAGTCCTACACCATGGTCATAAAAATTCAGTCTTAATAAAGTCAAAAGACTTCTATAGTGTGCTTCTTTCCCAACTAAAACTTTGAAAGTGATCTGAATTGTTTTAATTTTGCATTTTCCAGAAATTTTCCAATTTGCTATAGGTCTAGCTACTCAATTGGGATGTTATTATAGTGAGTTCATGGACTGAGAACATTTATTCTATGGGATACTTGCATTCAGTAAGATTACCTTGAATGAAAAAATGAAAAATGCTAAATATACATGTGGAAAAAAATCAGTGTATCTGATCAATGCATGTCTTTTAAGCAGGATATTGCTTACCATTTTGTTCTGGATAATCTTTTCAAGGAATGTAATGTAAAAGTAATAATTACTGTTAGCTCATCATTTCTATTTCTAAAATACAGAAATATGCCACCATTTTAGACAATAGGCATAAAGAAATGAATAATGCTTTGGGCTAGAATTTAGGCAGTGTATGAAAAAAGAAAAAGAAATAAAAGTTAGAACAGAAAAGGAAGGATTATTATTTAAAGATCATCTTATTTGAAGTATATATGCAACTGTATTAATTTCTTAGTTTGTATAACAAATTACTACAAATGGCTTAAATCGACAGAAACTTATTCTCTTACAGTTCTGGAGGCTAGACATCTGTAATCGGAGTGTGTCTTAGTTACATTTTTGTCATTGTTGAGACAAAATACCTGACACACAAAATTAGGGAAGGAAAGGTTTATTTCTTACAGTTATGCAGGTTTTAGTCCATACTTAGCTGGTTCCAAGGCAGGGTGAAGTGACTGAGGGGCAGCCGTTTGTGGTGGTTGCAAGCAGCAAGGGCAAACAGCACAAAAGGAGAAGCACACCTCCTTTCTGACCTTACATTGTTTGCCAGCTCCACCCCTGGGAGGGTAAAGACCTCATACTTCCAATCACAGTGCTAGATAGCAAAGCAATCACAAACACTAGATTCAGCTGCTTCCATAACTACATGAGGCTTGGGGGGCCACCTAGACACAAACCATAACAGGGTGTTTCAAGATTTATGCTCTTCTTTAAGGTTTCAGGGAAGATTCCTTCCTTGCATCTTGCCTAGTTTCTGGTGTTTAACAGAATCCCTTGGTTTATAGACTCATAAATCTATATTGTTTTGTTGCAATTCTGTCTTCATATGGCCTTCATAATGGACATAAGTCATTTATAGTCTCTCAGTCATCGAGACCAGAAATCTGAAATCAAGATGCCAGGGAGGACCTTAGTCCTCTAAAGACGAGAGTAGAATCCTTCCTCTCCTCTTCTAGCATGTGATAATTCTGGGCATGCCTTGACTTGTAGCTGCATCACTGATTCCTGACTCTATGTTTACGTGGTCTTTTCTTTTGTATCTTCTGTAATTTTATAAAAGATATGTTATTGGCTTTATGGCCCACTTTAATTCAGTTTGATCTCATCTTGAAATTCTTCATTACATGTGGAAGTCCTTTTTCCAAATAGGGTCATATTTACAGGTTCCAGTTGGATATATTTTGGGGTGCCACCATTCAACCCACTACCATTACAAATAACTAGTATCCAGAATTTATACAAAAATTCCACAAATGTATATGATGAAGACAAAAACATTAAAAATTAGACCCCGCCCACAAAAAATACCAAAAGAAAAAACCCTATCAAATAGTATTTGACAGAATGCATTTTATTCAAGTGCCAATTAAAATATGAAAAGAGGCTCGATTTCGTGACTAGTTTCCCCATCACAATTTCTTATTTTCTGTGGCAAGTGACTCCTTAGTACTCTAACCTCCTTCTAGACCATAAGTTTTGTACCTATTTGTTATAGTTTGTGTCTGGATGTCCCTCCAAAGCCTCATGTTGGCTTTTTCAGAGGTGGCTGAATCTAGAGTGTGTGATTGATTCATGGTGCAATACTAGGATTAAGAGTACTAGGATTAAGGGTGGGTAATTGCTAAATCATTCCACTGATTGGTTTGGCAATGCCCTAATTGTGGTACCCTGGATACAATACAAGAGACAGAAAGAGGCTTGTCTTGTCCCTTGCTTGTTTTGCTATTCTGCCTATCATGAACTGTTTCTCCTCTGTGATGCCCCTCTGCCATGGCATCCTTTCTTGTGGTCAGCTGATTATGTACTGAAACCTCTACGCACTCTAAATTAACTAAACCTTTCCCCCTTTAACTTTGAGTGTCAGGTGTTTTGTCTCAGCAATGAGAAAATAAGACACTTGTTTTCATACTTGCATCACCAATACTTGGTAGATAGGGTGGATGTAGTTAAGTTTTTGATGGAACAATTGTATTACTCAGTTTATATATTCCCCCATCTTTCCATTAGTTTTGATGATAGAAAAAGGGAGAGTAAAGATCAGATAAATTCAGCAAGAAACATGCAGAATTTAAGTAACTGCCCATCTGACAAAATAAGCATGAGGGGAAATTTACTGAAGTAGAGAAGATTAAAGGGCACCAATGATAAAATTCATTATTTAACATTTTCCTGATATTAACATGCCAATGCTTCATGCACAGAATGGAAAAGACCTTCAAAATTAGGAGCAGAAGAAACTTTTCTCCTCCTGTCTCCTGAGGAATATCCTAACCTGACAGAACTGTCTCAGGTTCTTGCAGTAATACTAACCAATATATTTTTTATTTTCTTTTCTTGTATCATTGCATTAGCTAAGACTTCCTGTGTGATGTTGAAAACGAGTGGGAGTCAGGGCAACTTGCTATTCTTTTTCTTAGAAAGTTTCTAGCTTCTCATTATTCAATATAATGTATGTTGTAGATTTCACTTAGATATTATTTATCAAGTTGGAGAAGTTCCTTTCTATGCCAAGTTTCCTGAGAGTTTTTATTAGCAGTATTACAAAAGGAAGAGTTAGATTTTTGTCAAATGATTTTGCAGGACTTATTGATAACATCATGTGACTTTTCTTCTTTCAATTATTGATATGAAAAGTTATACTGATTTTCTAATGTTGAAAAAGCTTTAAACCTAAGATAAAACCTACTGGGTCACAGTATATAAATTTCTTCTTACAGATTATTAGATGCCATGACTAATATTTTGCTGACAATTTTCCATGTATGTCCAATAAGCAATATTAGGAGGTAGATTTCTGTTGTTATAATATTTTCGTCTGTTTTTGGCATTAGGGTAATACTGGCCTAGTGGAATAAGTTAAGAAGTATTTGTCTTGTTCTTATATTCTGTAAAGGATTGTAAAGAATTCGTATTTTTTCCCTTAACTGTTTGACAGAATTTTCCAGTGAATCCTTTTGGCCTACAGCTTTCCATTTTGGAAAATGATTAATTATTGGCTCAATTTCTTTAATAGACATAGGCCTATTCAAATTGCAAACATATTCTATCTCTTTTTATGTGAATCTTGGTAGATTATATCTTATAAGGAATTTGCTTATTTCATCTAGGTTATGAAATTTATGGGCATAAATTTGTTCATAATACTCCTTTTTATTTTTTAAAGTTCATGGGATTCATAGTAATTTCTCCTGTATTTTAATCACTTTCCTGTCACTGGGAAAAAAAGCCCAACACATGTGTTTTAAATGAGAAGTGTTTTATTTTGGCTCACAGTTTCAGTGGGTTCTGCCCATGATTGGTTTGTACCAAGACAAGGACAGCATTATAGAAAGGCAGCATTGTAGAAGGGTGGCAGTTGGCTGTTTACCCCTTGGTACCAGGAAGCAGAGAAAAAAGAAGAGTCAAGAACAACAATACACCCTTCCAAGTCACTCTCCCAGTGAGCCCCCCACCTCTTCTAACAAGCCACTTCTCCTAATAAATGTTCAGCTATGAACTTATCAGTGGGTCAATCCACTGATGAGTATAGCTCCCCCATAACTCAATCAGCATCCAAAAGCCCTACCTCCGAACATGTAAGAATTTTAGGCAGCATTTTGGATCTTAAACCACAATACCCTCTTTAATTTCTTACATTAATAATTTGTGTCTTCTCTTATTTTCTTAGCTTAGCTACAAGCTTATAGATTTTATTGATCTTTACAAAGAACCAGCTCTGGTTTTGCTGATTTTTCTCTACCTGTTTCTTGTTTCTTCTGTAATATTACTCTTTTTTTTTTCTGTGCTTACTTTGGATTTATTTTGCACTTGTTTTATACATTTTTAATGTGGAAATTTAAATTGTTTATTTGAAGTCCCTCATCATTTTTATGTACGGATTCAATGGTGTAAATTTTCCTCTGAACAATTTTTGCTGTACCCACAAATTTTTATAATTTGTATTTTCATTTAAGATATATTTGAATTATTTTTGAAATTTCTGTTTAATCTATATGTTATTTAGAGCTCATTGTTCAATGTTCACATATGTGGAGATTCTCCAGTTATGTCTTGGTACTGCTGTCCAATTTATTTTCATTGTAATCTGAAACCAAATATTGTATGATTAAGGTGTGATATGTGGCTCAGATTGTTTTCCTATCGTGGTGAATGTTCCACATGAGTTTAAAAAATAATTTGTATTCTGGGTGTTGGGTAATTTATAGATGTCCACTATATTCAGTTGCTTAATGATGATGTTCAGTTCAATTATGTCTTTAATGTTTTTCTTCCTGCTGAAAGTGTCTATTTCTGATGGAGAGGTGTAAAAATCTCCAACTTTAATTGTGGATTTATCTGCCTTTCTTTGCAGGTCTACCAACTTTTGTCTCACAAATTTTGATACATATTTTGAAATATTTCCTTTTGTCTTCCTTCTGTAAGCATGAGGAAAATTTTCTTTATTAATTATGGTGAGAAGACTGAACATAGAGGTACACACCTGTAATTCTGCACTCAGAAGACTGAGGTAGGAGTATTGCTGAGAGTTCAAGGCCAGCATAGGCTACAAAGTAAGTTCAAGGTCAGTCTGAACTGTATAGAGAAATCTTGTCTCAAAAAGACAAAAACAAAAGCAAAACAAATTACTGTTAGAACAGCACCTAATGGAAAAACTCAAGAAAGTGTTGGGAAGATTACTGTGACAAGTTCTCATACCATTTTTTTAAAACTCCAATTCCTACACACTGAGTCTGCCACAATTTGTCAACTGCAGTTCAGACATCCTTACCCTAGCACTGCTTCCCAAAGAGGTTCTCCTCCTGAGTTTCTGCTCCAGTGAGTTGTGATTTTATTTTATTTTATTTTATTTTTTAATCCTGTGTCTGTCTAATTCTAGGCCAATCTTCTGCCGTGCGACCCTGCTTTTCTTTGAATCTAAGAGTAGGGTTTTTTGTTTGTTGGTTTGTTTATTGATTTGTTTGTTTGTTAAGTTTGTTCATCTTTTTACTTGTGTTAACATGAAGTGGTGATTCACAAGCTCCTTACATGCAGAAACAGAAACTAAAACTGGGAAATGACAGTTTAATTTTAACAATATATTTCATGCTTTCAGTAAATTGAGTGGAAAATTTTATCAATCTTTCTAATAAAAGATGTCACCCTTGATCCAAGGAAAGCTGTTCACATACCAATAAAATTTTGTTCTTAATTTACTTTGAATGTTTATCTTTAATTTACATAGGTTTTTCTTAGAAGACAACCCATATTTTGTGGTTCTGGTTCTTAATTATTTTGGAGTCTCAGCTCTGAGAATTAGACAAATCCAGAGAACTCAACTTTAAAGTAATGTATAAACATATCAACAGCCTCAGCAAAAAGTTTAAAATAAGCTTCTAGGAATTCATGGGTCATAGATTTAAATATCCTCCTCTAGAATTTCTTGGACATTAAATATTGCTAAATAATTAAGAAACAACAGACTTTCATCTAAGTATGTTATGGAGAAAATAAAGATTTTCCAGATATTTGGAAACTTTCTTCTCACCATTAAATTGTAGTTATTGCTTTGTTCTGCTCTTTTTTAGTTTTCTCAGATCCTCTGCATATCCTGCTAAGGAGAGTGAGACGCTTCCATTTCTCTTGACAAAAATCTAAGCTCACATCTGTTCAAGTCACTGCTGTGTGTACAAATATCACATTCCACAGAAAGTGGAACTCAAAGGAAGAAAAAAAAAAGAGGGAGAAAGGAAAAAAATTCTAACAAACACTATTTGAAAAAAAAACCTACTCTAACAGCAGAACTTTCCAGAAATGATAAGGTGAAGAAGTCACTAGCTTTTTAATTCTCCTTATTTTAACACCCACCTTATTCTTTGCTTGTAATAACAGCATTTCTACTTATTTACAAAAATGAAATGATAAAATTGATAAATTCATAGTGTTCATCTGAATAACACACTCCATGAAAAGCAAACATCCTCTGGAGGGACATGGTTTTGCTAGCTTTTTGCATCTTAGGTTGTATCAATTCCATATTGAGAAAAATCTATAGAAACTGTTGTTATTCCTTTTTCCTCTGTAAGTGGTAGGTAATTGAAACCAATCAATAGTTCTCAACCAAATAACTTTTTAAAAGCCCTAAGATAAAGGGCGAAATTTTGGTTTCCTTTACTCACTTATTAAAATTTAACATAGAGAACTTTTGCAGTATTTAAAGGGATATCTGTGCATCTGTATATAGGTATCTATATATCAATATCTATATCTATATATATCTGTATCTATCTAAATGTAAACTTCTCAGTTCAGTTGCCCCACAGTTGAAAATATGGGAGATTAAATAGGTAGATCTACTATTGAATTGAAAAAATGCATTTTTCTTCTTTGTCTTCTTCCACTAAACACAGGACTTCGCTAAGCACTGGTTATTATAATATGGGTGAACACATCTGTGCCTCATGGCTTATGGCACCCTAGGGTGTGTTTATCTCCACTCTGCTTTTATGGCTCACAGCACTCCAGGGTTTAGCCAGCTCCTAATGGCTCCAGAAAGCACTGCTAGTAATTTTTTACCACTTAAGACAGTTACTATCCCAGGTGATCATTACAAGTTGGATAGTATTCTGTTCTTTCTCTGAATTGCTTACCCCAGATCATTTAGTAATTGTACTTAGTATCACAGTGCTAAGGGAATATATGTTCTGACCAGAATGTTAACAATTTTTATTGATGTGAATATCCCTAAATGTTCACAATTCATATTCAAGTTTCCTAGTTCACTAAATGTAGGTTAGGTCCCAATGCCTAATGATGATGTCAGGAGAAAAAAATACTGTTTTCAGGATCTCAGTGGAAATGTAATAAAGATGCATAATATTTAACAGTAACCAGAAAAGATTCTCAGTATGGAAAGGAAAGCCTTACTCAAATTATTATTTGAGATTGACGTCATGACAGATAATATTTTCATGTTTTAATTGTATGGTATAATTCTATAAGACAACTTTAATAGGACACGCCATTAGAGGATGCTTTACAAAAGTATATTTAACTATGTCATGCACTTAAACAAGTATAATTACTGTTTTCTAGGCAGCAGTTCTAACTGAACAGTAGTGGCTTGTACAAAGCCATTCTACATAAATAGTAAGATTATTACTATGACATCGATTTAGATTGAGTCACCAAATTCATTTCAGTCAAATGGTGGCATCTCTAAGGTCCCTGAAAAAACAAACTTGAAATCCTGAAACCATAATGATTTCATCAGCTGGGTGTGGTGGCTCATGCCTTTGTAATCTTAGCACTTGGGAGGCCAAGGCAGGAAGACTGCTATGAGATTGAGTCCAACCTGGCTACATAGTGAGTTGAAGGCCAGTGTGCACTACAAAGCAAGACTCTGTCTAAAAGTGCACACACACATATAAACACAACCGTGTGTACATATTCCATGTTCTGGTTATCTAAATTTTTCTTTTCTAATTCATAACTTCAAAAGAAAAAACATGTTATCCAACCATGCAGAATCTGTCAGAACCTGTCTTCCCTTCCAGGACAATTAAACTAAAGATTGTTTAAACATCACATTATTTAAGTTAAAAAAGAAATTATTTTAACAAATGTCCCACTTTTACCTTTGCTACCATGTGGAAGCATAAGTTGATGACCAATAAATGTAAATTCTATGCAAATGGAAATAATTTTTAAATATTAAAACCCTGAAACAGTCATTATGCCAAAATGTTTAGTTTCCAATCTTGTTCTTATTTCTCATAATTCACACTTTAAGAATGTGATCAGGTCTAGTAATTTTGAATTTCCAATATGACATGCAGTATTTATAGACAACCAACTTTTGGGTCAGGTTAGAGTTGATTATGGTAAAATATCCATCAAAAACCACAGTAACGTAGTGGCTTTTCTGATTTCGATGCAGCACCAAGTATGGCATTGGACAAGTAATATATATATATATATATATATATATATATATATATACATATATAGATATACAGATATATATAATTACTATTAGTCTGATTGGCTGAAAGATTAGTTGAATAATGGAAACTGATTTTAGTTAAGAAGATGTTAATAAGTAACTACAAATAAAATTAACTTTTAAACCATTATATTCTATTCAAATGAAAAGTGTTCTTTGAATTCATGTCAACTCTGAAGGCTTGTAAGTCAAAAAAAAGAAGTAAAATAGAGAAATAGTACGTAATCAAAAGGAGACTAAATAGTGCAATTAATCCATGTTTGCAATTTTATAAGAGGATCCCTGGATAATAATATCCTTCATGTTTACTAAAATATGTTGTTTGTGTAACAAAGGTTAAGATTTAAAGGATATAAATATCTTCCCCAAAAGGAACAAAGCTTACTTGTTTATTTCATTGTTAATGATCAACTGAAGGAGGACAAACTCAGCAACTTTTAGGTATTTTACAGTTTGAAGCAATACTGAGACAACCTCTTACGTTCCATATATAGTTAACCATTTATCATTTCTAGTTATCCATCAGCATGAGCTTTAACTCTCTCTTTCTCTCTCTACTATCCTTTGTCTTTTCTAGATATAGATGACAGCATTCCCTTATTTGCCATATGTTAAATTTGCCCCCAACAGAAGAAAATATTAAATGAACATCAAAGTGACACAGTACTTGGCCCCACAGACTGTTCCTCCAAGGATAAAAGTTAATGATTGGTGTTACAAAACAAAGAAATAAATGAAAATTGAGTCAGACAGTGGGTAAGCCTGATACTTTTCCCACTTTGCAGACATAAAACAGGACTGGTTGTCAGGCTGGTCACGAACCTGTGGCTCTAGCCCAGCAGGAATACAGCCCTTGCATGAGTAGTGCTCATTGCCATATCACGTATAGTGCCCCAATAGGTAGGCAGACAGACCCGGAACAAAGGCTTTCTTTTCCATAAGCATTTAATATTCCCAGACAGACACCCACGTGGGTACCTGCAACCTGTGTAAGAATGGATAAAGCTCTCATTAAGAATTTGTCTGAAATAATTTTTACCCAAAGAACACAAGAGATTTAGAATAGTACCGAGCTCTATACATGTTACATATCAACAGAGCATGAACTGCTTAGTGGTACTTTTGCTAAAACATTTCCCCTTTATGATCAACAAATTTCATAGAACTGAGTATCTATACTTACGGGACTTTTCCCAGTGAGAAAAATTCTATTCTTATCAACTGCTTTTATGTATATACATAAAGAGAGATGTTTGTGAGTCCATAAAAAGTACCCTTGATCTTGTTTGATAGACTGTGCCCTCTTCAAAGTAAATAGGCTTTCAAGTAGGTGATGTTGCATTTGCAAATAAATGGCAATATGTGTGCCAAATCCTCTGCCCAGTCCCAAATATAACAGAATGAGAATTTTTTTCTGGAAAAGGATTTCAAAACAGGTAAACAGGTCAGTTCTCATTTACTCCTCAGCAGGTGCTGCTGAAAAAAACTAGGGAAAGTAAGATGTGGCCATTAAACACAGCAGACAAAACAATATGTACATCAATCAATGTCTAGAAATAGGCTTTGAAATGTTATTTATTGCCCGTTTTCATCGAATATGCATTACTCTAATGATCAGCATATTATGAAGACAGGCATTGTAGAGACAAATTACATGATGGACTAAAAAAGATTGCCATCTTCTTGGCAAGGAAGGGTAGTTAAATTTTTAAAATCATATAATTGTTATGGAAAGAATCTGTATAAATCAAATACTGCAGAGAGACAAAATTTTTATCAGTCATGGCAACCCTCTCCAACATTCCATACAAAATCATTTAAAGATACATAATAAAGTAAAATTTCAGACTGTTACAGTCAAAAGCACACTTTGTCACTGAAGTTCTGCTCTATTTATTTGAATGATATTGGTGTGAATAGATTAAAATCGCTGATATGAAAAAGGCTCTCCATCCATTTTGCAATGCATTTGTAGGTTGGCACCTGCAGACTTGCAGTACTTCTTGAAAAGTCAATACAGAAAATCTAATGTGTGTTCTTCTCTTCCTTCATTAGAGAAATTGACAGGTGAGAGGAGCCCTCTGGTTGTCTGACACCAGTACAAGCCATGTTAACAAATAGCTCTCACCAGAGGCAGCCACAGGTAGCATCGCCCAAAATTCTCAGCACCACTTAGAAGTGATGCTGTAACGCTGCTACTCCTCTGTCCATTAAAATTACTGCATTAAAACCTCACAACTTGTCCAGTGTCTTGTGTTCTGCATCAATTTTGTACTCAACATTTTACATGGCAAATTACAACCTCCTGCAGGGGCCAAGTATTTGATCCGATTCAGAGTCCTAATATTGATGTGCAGTTTGTTTCATCAGCTAATGGCTAAAACTGATTGCTGAGGATTAATGGATTCTGTGCCCTGGATTTGTGTCTTTACACTCTTGCTCTGTAATAGGGTTTCTAACCTCTGAGTGAGCAGACAATTTCCAGAGGCAGGAGAGGAAGATGCTGAGTCTGGAACACATTGGAGTAGACACAAAGAGTTCAAATGGATAACTTTTCATGAAAGAGAAGCAAATGGAAAAAATTACAGGATCTCGAACCAAGAAAAGCAATATAGGGAATTAGAAATGGAACATCCAGTGACCACAGAAAGTGTTATGAAGGGAGCAGCAAAGGAGTTTGGAAGAGAAATAGAACCAAAGGGTTTATTCAGAATGTGCTAGATATTTTTAAATTTCATACTAAAAATGTGTGAACTAAGGAAGAGCAAAAATCTTAGCACAGACTCGGTAGTTTTCTTGTTGTTATTGGTTAACACACATGCTTTATTTTATAATTTCAGATATTTTGACACTATAAGTGTCTGATGCCTACTGGTAAAGATTACTTGTCCATCAGTATAGGTTCATCTAAAACCTATTTGTTATTCTTAAAGTTTCATCACTTTACTTGCTGCTTAATTTATACTTTCATGAAGCCCAAGTAAAATGCAAAGATCATTAAAAAGGGAACATTAATGTAAATTCTATAAAGAGGTATTATGCCTGAAGTTTGGAAGGAAAAATAAAAATCTAAGATTTAAAAAAAAAAAGAAAAAACTCCTGACATTTGGATTTTAGGAGAAGGAGAGTGCCAATACACAAAATGGAAACAGAATAGAGCAATATTGTTATTGTGGTTGACACATTGTGTCAACTTGAGAAGTTTAGATCTTTAACTGAGAGACTTAGCAAGGAGCCAGGGTTCTTACTTTGTAAATATCCTCATCCTGTGCAAAGGAGGACAAGATTTTGTGAGTGCTGCACCCACCCTGAAGTGGTGGGGAGGGGAGTGGCCTGTGTACAATATAAGGGAGGAGAAGAGGCTTGTTTTCCAACCTTTTGCTCTGGTTGCTGCCTGAAGTGTTGCCCTAGTGCTACGCCACCCTGCCTTGAAGCCAGCTGATTATGGACTGAAATCTCCAGAAACTGTAAGCTAAATAAACCTTTCCTTCCTTCATTTTGGGTGTTGGGTGTTTTGTCCCAGCAATGAGAGAAAAGTAACCAAGACAATGGTGAAAGTGAGGTAAAGGAAGGGATATCAATTTTCTTAGATGTCAGGGGGAGAATCAATATAAAATAAACAGGATCTATATGTATGATGTAATTATATTATATACATAGTGAAATTACAAATATCCTGAGATTATTGAGCATGAATCTAAAGAATGATTTATGTACGTATATATGTAAACTATATTCCTATTTAGGGAAAATAATTAAAGAGTAATAAATAAAATAACCAGAGTGATCAGTATACTTCCTTATTTTAACCTCTGCCCATACAGTCAGATGCAAAGCACAAACAGCCAGCATTTTCTTCCCAGGGAAACTCCGAAGGCTATTCTGTAAAGGCAATAAAATCAATTTGGGTGGGTGAATCTTGTGACAAGTGCCTGTTCCCCTTTACCTCCCTACTGCTGCTGAAAAAATGGTACTGTGACTGCCATGGGGTTGGAGAATGAGATCTACTGCCTGCCAACTGGATCCTGTATTTCCATCTAGCAAAGGTGGCTTACACAGAGCCCTTAAAGAAAATACCCAGAAAAACATTTTACTGGCCTGAAAGCATTGAAAACCTGTATCTTTCACAAACATAAATGCAGAAATAGGGAGTTCCGGAAAACAGGAGAATATGAGAGAAAGAAAAAAAAAACTAAACATTTAAATGAGATGCTAGAAAGTTCAGAAAATAAGAAAGTATCTTGAAAATCTCAAATTGGTTCTGTGTGATTAGAGAAAGGACCGTATTTATAAAACAAAAGCATCAAGTTATGAGCAAGGAACAAGGGAAGAAAAAATACTCAGAGATTACATTACATATATTTCAAAACTGAAAGACTGGAAAATTAAGTTGAAGACATATCTCAGAATACAAGAATAACAGGAGAAAGAGTCAGAAAGCATGAGAGAGGAGAGAAGGAACATACAGCTCATCTAGGTTGGCCATATCTCACTAGGAGGAATTTTGAAAATAAAGAGCAAAAAATGGATAAGTGTGGGTATCTAAGTCATAGTAGAAAAGTATTTCCTAGAGCTAAATGAGAATTCAGATTGAAAGCAAATGGAAACAGAGCCATGAAATAATTGCATGAACATCAATACTTTGAAAATTTCAAAATACTAAGAACAGAAAGACCCAATAAGTTTTTTATCAAATATATTTATTATCATTCAAGGAAAAGGAGCCAATCAGGCTCTAGATGTCCCATCAGCACACTGGACATAACATTAGAGCAACCAGGTTTTCAAACAACTTTCCCCACATAACTATGCATGTAGCAAACTATTCATTGCATAAGGAGTTGAAACTGGTCTTCTATATAGTCTTTTTTATGGTTAACTGAAGTTAAATTCCAGAAATATAAACTGTAAGTTGAGAAAGAAATTATATATATATATATATATATATATATATATATATATATATATATTCTTTGAAATTTTCTTTCAAAATTGATATTTCCATGATAAAGATCACCAAAGAAATTCATCACCACCTATCCAACACTCCAAATAATTCTCAAGAATATGCAAGAAAACCACAATGAAGGTAAAAATGTCAAAATTGTCCAATAGAATGAATACACTTGGTAGGGTAAGCAGTTAAATAGAAGGGAAAGGAATCAGCAAGAGGAAAATAATGCAATGTCAAGAATAAGTCAATATCTCTCATTAATAATTCTCAATGTGAAAAGTTTCAATTCCCCACTCGAAACACAGAGATTGCCAGAATGAAACATTAAACAAAGTCAAATGGTATGGTGCATAAAAGAAACATATTTAACCCAAATAGAAATTCATAGACTAAACATCAAAGACTAGAAAACAATATTCCATGCAATGGGGATAAAATCAAAAGCAGGAGTAGCTAGTATATTTTCAGACAAAGTGAATGTTAAACCATAACTGATCAGAAAAGGCAAATAAGGTCACTACATATTGGTTAAGTAACCAATTCAATGGGAAGAGATAATGAAGAGATAATGATTATAAACCTGTATGTGTTGAACGACAGTGCATCCAACTTAATAAAACAAATATTACTGGACAAAAAAGATCAGATAAACATCAATACAATTATATTGGGAAACCTCAATACTCCATGACCACAAATAGATCAACCAGACAAAAAAAGTCAACCAAGAAATATTAGAATTGGACCAAATCTTCAAACAAATGGACTTAATAGATATCTACAGAGTGCTCCAACCAAAAACAAAAGAATACACATTCTTCACAGCATATTAAGAGTCTTTTTCTAAAATAGACCACATACTAACCAATAAAGTATGTTTAACTGCAAAGAAATAAAAATAATGAGATGCACATTATCAAATCATAGCATAATGAATTTAGAAAGCAATGGAAAAAAGAAACCACAAAAATTATGTAAACTCATGGAAATTAAATAATACACTCTTGAACAATCAGAAGGATCACAAAAAAAATCAAGGAAGAAATAATAGAGTTCTTAGAATTAAATGATAATGCCAGTACAAGTTATCATAATTATGAGACACAATGAAAGAAGTTCTACAAGCGAAGTTTATAGCTGTGAATGTACACATCAGAAAAATGGAGTCAAAAGAAATAAACTAATGATGCACCTCAAGGTCCTAGAAAAATAAAAACAATCCAAATCCAAAACCAATTCAAGGAAGGAAGTTATAAAGAGCAGAGAAGAAAACAACGAAATGAAAACAATGTAAGACTCATGAATTAAATACCTAGTTCTTCAAAAGAATTAACAAAACAGACAAATGCTTAATCTTACCAAAAAAAAAAAGGAAACAAAAGGTATAAATCAACACAATTAGGAAAATTTAATCACAATGAACACTAGAGAAATCAAGATTATTCACAACCACCTTGAAAACCTGTGTGCCAATATACTGCAGAATTCAGAAGAAACTAGTTAATGTCTAGATACATATGAATTACCAAAACTGAACAAAGAAGATATAAAAACCCTGAATAATTCAATAAAAGGCAATAAAATTAAGGTGTTAATAAAACCATACCAACTAAGAAAAGCACAGGTTCTGATAGATTCACTGCTGAATTCTATAAGAACTTCAGGGAATACCTAAAATCAATGATCCTCAAACTGTTTAATGCAATCTAGAGAGAAAAAGTAGTACTCCCTAAGACATCCCTGGAACTAGCATTACTAAAATCAGACAAGGACCCAACCAAAAAAGAGAACTACAGGCCACCTGCTTTAATGAGCACAACTATAAAAAACCTCAAGAAAATACTGGCAAGCAGAACACAACATGTCATCAAAGATCCATACATCATGACCACAAAAAGCTACTGTAAAAAAAAATGAAAATAAAGCAATATATTCTGAAGACAATAAATAATTCCAGTAATATGTTGCCACAATATACATAAAAATTACAACTTAATATTCTCAAGAACTAAAATGTTTATATATGAAAATCAGCAATTTTTTTAAATTTTAAAAATCAAAACAAAAAAGGACAGGAATGCTACAGAATTTCAAAAAAAGATAGTAAGTACATTGAATATTGTTACACTGGAAATAGTTGTTTGGGTTACAAGAAGTAGGCATAAATAATGATCAAACAATCAAATAATGATGGCACAAACTGTTCTTTTTGATGAACAGAGATTAATGACAAAAATAAAAAGCTGAAAGAGTAAGATCCAAAATGTACAATAGATATCATAATAGTGAAAGGGAAAGAAAGTGTTCAGAAGGTAAGAACAATTGGGATAAGGGAGGAGAAGAGGAAGAAAGGAAAAGATTATATGAATGTAGGTACACATATGTAACTGTATGTATGTATGTGCATGCAAGATAGTTTACTATACTGAAATTCAGCAATATTAAGAAGGAACTACAAAACAAAAACCGACTATAAGATGACAAAGTAATAGAAAAAACTAAGAAAATTTATGGAAAGAACTATAAAAAAGTAAAACCATTAAGGAATTTTGAGTTTTTTGTTTTGTTTTATAACATAAAAACTAGAAAAATTATTTATTTTCATTATAATATCTATCTCCAAAAACTTAAAATAGAAACTCAAGATGGTGGAACAATAAGCAGTAGAGTGAACAGACTCTGAGAGAAACAGTCCAGATGCTGGAATATAACATCACAGGGAGGACAAGAAGGAAGGAAGTGGGTCTGCTGGACCCAAGAAGAATCTAAAATGTGAACTGAAGCCCACAGAGAGAGTAAAAGGAAAAAGTTAAATGAAGAAAGTGGCAACTGGCGGTGCCTTAGCCTGGAGCCGGACTCACCCTGTAAGAGAAGCTGATGAGTCTGGGGACACATGGTCATGATGGCTGCTGGCAACCCTACAGGTCTCTGCTGAGAGGCGCAGCAGTGAAAGACAGCGGCCGATGCAGAGGTCTGCTCTGGCTGGCAGTAAGTACAGAAGATTCAGTCCTCCCGCAGGAGAGAGTGATAGGCTGGGAGCCATTTGGAGTCAGGATAAGCCTGGGGATAGGGCTGCTTCCACCTTCTTCCAGCAGATACAGGTTAGGGGCAGACCCAAAGAAATTGCTTGGAACAAGTCCCACTCTCATGCATGTCCCAGAAAACATCACATAAGTTCCTAGCCAACTTAGGTTAGCAGACCCTGGCTGGCTCTGCTCCCATGCAGACTCCAAGGGCCCTTGTGGGCCTGTACTCAGCTCAATCCAGAAGCATGGGCACCAACTATCAGATACCCATAGCCAGCACTGGCTAGAAAAATCACACAGTCTCACTTCATAGAAATTGTAGCCAATGCCAGAAGTACCTGGGACCCCACTACTCATGTGTGTGGAAGAACCCAGAAATATGTCAAGACAAAGAAGGAAAAGGCAGTCACTGGCATCCAACCCAAGCAGCACAAGTCCAGGAGAAGTAAACATGGAAGAGGTAGGGAGTTGCATACTTGAAATGTCTGAAGTGATGTCAACTGAAGTAAAGAAACAACTTCATGAGGCTATAAAAGAAATTAGAACAGAAATACTATCCCAGGTAAAAGAAGAAATGAAAAATATAATAAAAGAATTGCTAAGCACTTCTAAAGAAGACATAGATTAAAAAAATAGAGGAGCATAGGAAAATGAGGGAAACCATGAATGAACCACAGAAGAGAGATTTAGAATGCATGAAACAGATTCAAAGAGATAGCCAGGAAATTAAAAACTCCATTGAAAGCTGGCAAAGCCACTTGAAAGAAACTGAAGATAGATTTTTAAACCTTGAAGACAGTTTGCAGCTTGTGATGGTGAAAGGAAAGATCTCTTAAAAATAACAAGGAAGTGGCCAGTGATGGGGTGAATTTTGTGTTGTCTCCATAGCATAACAAACTAAAGGTGTTAGTGGGATCCAAAACGCACAATACATATTGGGAAAGTCAAAGGGGAGGAATTATCTAAAAAGGGAAAGAAATGACCACTATTAATCTATTATCATGATTTGAAATTCAGATTGTATTCATAGTTCTGATTAGTTTCATATTATTCTGATTTGTTTGATTTTAGTATACTTGATGGCATGGACAGCGATTTTAAAGATAACAAAATATATAATTGCAGCCATCGACGATGTCCAATTATCTTGTTTAGAAATCCTGTATGGCTGTCATTGTTTCTTTTGATTGATTTTACTCTATTATGTGTGATTTGATTGTAATATGTCTGAAGTTGTAGGCAACTATTCTGAAGATAACAAATATTATGGTAGCCAATGCTGTTTTGCTAATATCTTGAAATTCTGTTTTGCTTACATTGTTCTGCTTTGTTTGTTTCATTTTGTTATGTTTTGTTTTGTTTCTATTGTTTTAGTTGGTTCTATTTTGTTTGATTTTACTTATCCCTCATGGTATGGGCAGGTATATTGCAGATAACAAGAGGCATTATGGTAACCTCAATTGTTTTTTACCGTTTAAAATTCATGTACCGTGTTCATTGCTTTGTTTTGATTGACTTTACTCTGTTTTGTTTTGTTTGGTTGTATTCTTTTCAAAATAAAATTAAAAAAAAAAACAAGGAACCAAGAAGTAACAATTCAATGGTCACAAGACAACTCAAAGAAACATTACTTAAGAACTAACAATGTGAGTGAAAAAGCAGGGATCAAGACAAATGACATTAGGACTCTATTTACAGAAATACTTTCTGAGAACTTCCCAAGCATGGGAAAAGGAAGTGATATTCAAGTGAAGGATATAAAATTCCAGCTGGCCATAAGCAAAACCAATCTATACCCAGACATATAATAATCAAGATCCCAGAAACTCAACTCAAGAACAGAATATTAAAAGCTGTTAGAGAACAGAAACAGATCACCTATAAAGGGAAACCCATCAGAATCATGACAGATTTCTCAACACAAACCATCAAGTCAAGAAGAGGCTGGAGTGAAGTACTGCAAATCCTGAAAGAAAACAACTTCCAACCCAGACTAATGTACCCTGCAAAACTTTCTTTCAAAATTAATGGACAAACAACATACTTCCATGACAAAGAACAACTCAAGGAATTCATCACTACCTAACCAACCCTACAAAGAATACTAAAGGACATTCTAGAGAGAAATAAAAAGGATCACGGTCTCAGGAACAATGGCAAAGGGGGACCATCAAGTAGGGGCAGTCATTTGAATGGAGGAGGAAAATAGGGAGCCAATGGCAGGTAACTAGCATGGCCAAGACAATGCAGTGCAAGAGGGACAGAACTATTAATGTAGATGGCCTCCATGCATCAATAGAAAGAAACATAGGCAGAGTGGATCAGGAGACAGGATTCATCAATATGCTCTGTACAAGAAACATATTTAACTAGAAAGAAAATTCATAGGCTGAAAGTCAAAGGAAAGAGAACAATGCCCTATGTGACAGGGAGCCAGAAAAAAGTAGTGATAGTTTACCTATCAAATTCAGAATATATAAGAAAGACATGGCATTTTATACAATGGAAACCTACTCAGCTATAAAGGAAGATAACCTCAAGGCTCTTGTAAGTAGATAGAGGCAACTTGAGATCATGATCATGGATGAAATGGTTCAAAGTCACATGGGTGAATTTTGTGTTGTCTACCTAGTATAACAAACTGAAGAGTTAGTGGGACTCAAAATGCACAACACATATTGGGAAAGTCAAAGAGGAGGAACTAGCTAAAAGGGGAAGGAAGTGGCCACTGTTGATCTATTATCATAATTTGAAACTCATATTGTCTTCATTGTTTTGATTAGTTTCTTTTTATTCTGTTTTGTTTGATTTTATTATACTTGATGGCATGGACAGCTATTTCAAAGATAACAAAACATATAATTGCAGTCATCAAAGATGTTCAATTATCTTGTTTCAAAACCCTGTATTGCTTTCCTTGTTTTGTTTTGATTGATTTTACTCTATTCTGTGTTCTTTGATTGTATTATGTCTGAGGGTGTAGGCAATGATTCTGAAGATAACAAGAAGCATGGTAGCCACTGCTGTTTTACTAGTATCTTGAAATTCTCTATTGCTTTCATTGTTGTTGTTGTTGTTGTTTTACTTGTTTTATTCTGTTTTATTTTGTTTGATTTTATTTATCCCTGATGGTATTGGCAGTTATATTGAAGATAACAAGAGGCTTTATGGTAGCCATTATTGATTCCCTTTTACCCTGTTTAGAGGTCATGAACCATGTTCATTGTCTCGTTTTGATTGACTCTATTCTGTCTTATTTTGTTTGGTTGTATTCTTTTCAAAATGAAAGAAAAACTTAAAATAAAAACTTCCAAGGGCTTAGTTGAATTGTCTGTTACTTTCTTTTAAAATGGCCCTTTGTTCTTCAAAATAGTTTATAAACCACTCTGCATGGTCACTCTTCTGTTTAATACTCAGAAATGGATTTTTGGAATGGGTAAAAGTCACCAGCTCCATGATGTGGTGAATTGGTTCTTGTTTTGGCAAATCTTCTAGGTATTTATCCAGAAATATGCATTCATGAATTCTGAGCCATCATCGTCAAAAATCTGCTTCATTGTTAATTGGGAATTCCCATATTTTCTTTTCTTTTATCCACTGGATTATATCTTCAAACCCATTCTCAAGGTGGCTGATTTACTGTGGCTTTTTTTTTTCTTTTGCAAATTCCACATCCCAAAGAGAGGGTAATATCTCTGTGGTGCATCTTCAGTAAATTCCTTAATGTAGAAAATATATCACCTATCCAAGAGAATTTTGAAATCTTTCATCAAAAATCAAACTGACTCCAATGCTCTGGTCATGATGCTTTAGCTGTAGCAGGTCTGGCAACTTGCATATCTGACATGATGTCGCTGAAACTGATTCTAGTTTTCCCTCCATCTTTCTGGGCCCTCCAGTGTTCCTCATGGAGCTGCAGTTACCTAAGCAGCTCTGACTTGGTCATCCACTGGTCAAAAGGGGGAGAAACTGCAATAGTGGATGCAGCTGCCACAAATACAGGACTCAGGGGCTCGTTTCCCTTCTTTGCAGCATCTTCTGTAGCTCTTTGGAGCTTTCAAATTGTAGCATCCACACTTAAGTGGTTTTCTGCTGAGTGATTTTGTTGTTTGTAGATTTACAGTGCTTAATTCAACTTTCATGTCTTTAATAATGCTGAATAAGTCTCTTTTTTCATTCTCTTTTACAGTGTCTTGGTTCTCTGAAGGTTTGTTGAAAGTCTCACCAATTAGACAAGACTGCTCATCTTTTTTGCTATAGATTATGCCACTGCTTCTAAAACATCATTCAATATTTTTTGTTCTTAGTTCCAAGAGAAGCAGCAAGTGGTAAAATTGCAGCCTAAGATGCCTCCTAGCTTCCAAAGGGCAAAAGGAGGTGGAAGAGGGGCGAGAAGCAGAAGCCCTGTGAACCTTGGGAAGATTCCTAAACTGTGAATAGAAAGTGGGGCAAGCAGAATAAGGCATATGGAGGTAAAAAATGGGAGAATCAAATCAAGTAAATTATAAATAAAAGGATAAAATAGGGAAAACACTGAAAATAGGAAAATTTGTGAAAAGGAGATCAAACATAGAGATAATTAGGATCCCCAAGAAGCAAAGACTTAAATTAATAAAACTTTTTCAGAAATTTTAAAAAATTCTTTTGAATCTACACATTAAAAAACAGTACAGAAAAATTTACCCAGAATAGTTATCACAGATAAATCCTATGAAATTATTGGACCCTTGAACCAACACACTTGTGATTTCCCAGACAACCGAAAACTAATCTCAGACTGGCATTGCCCTGGTTTAAACCTACTGTCCTAATTATTAAAATATTCATTTTCATTCTCAAAAGCACTATAGTTCACAAATTGGGTTGCCAACCTACTCGTACTGGACAGAACATCAAGTTGTCATAAATGTCTTGACTAAAAGAGAAGCCAGAATCCACTTAGGAAGATTCACAGCATATTCTGCAGAGAAAATGAACCAAAGATTTTACATCTTGACAAGATGTCTTCCAAATGTAAAGGTGCTCTCATTTTGAATGAAGCAGTTTGGGGAATATTTTTTGTGTGAACTTTTTCCTTTAAATAACTAAAAAATTGTTCCAGTCAACACATGGATAATTGAAGAAACTATAGCAAATATACTATCTCTGAAAGGAAGAAAACAGAATGATGAATTAAGTTTCAAAAGTTTAAAACTACATTATAAAAGTAGCTGGATATACTTGCACATGCCTGTCATCCTAGCTACTCAGGTAGTGAGGCAGAAGTTTCACTGGTTTGAGGCCAACCTGGGAAACTCAGTGAGACTTTGTCTCAACATACAACAAAAAAGCATGTATATGTAGCTCAGTGGCAGACCACTGTCTAGGATGCATAAATCCTAGGTTCAATCC
>RJWT010013307.1:0-21851 GCA_004365215.1 Cuniculus paca | reverse complement strand
TCTGCCTGTGCATATATCAGCCACACCACACTTCACATTTTAATTATTTCAGGAGTTTTCTTGATCTAAACATTTCACAGTACTTTATCTGGAAAAAGAGGCTAGACCTGAAGCTGAACTAGAAGAAAATATGGGCCAAAAAAAATACCACATAAGGAAATACAGTTCCTAGAGGCAAAGGCAGAGGTTCAAAACCTGATGCTGACACCCAACTCTCCCCATCATTTCAGAAGAAGAGGAGAAAACTCAGTACAGAAATCAGAAGAAATGGAAAAGAATGGAATAAGTAGCAAAATCCATAACATGGGTCTCCTAACATGGCACAAGCAAAGCATTACCTTTTCCCTACTTGTGAGTTGTTCTGAGGACAAAATCCTGATGCTGTTCTCCAAATTCCAAACTTTCATGTTCTATCATAACCAGATATTCTACTTGTAGACTTTTTTTTTTTTTTTTTTGGTGGAACCAGGGGTTGAACTTGCGACCTCACACTTGACGAGCAGGTACTTATGTCATTGAGCTAAATCCCCAGCCCTTACTACTTGCAGACATTCTACAAGTCAACATTCAAAGGTCAGTACAAAGGGAGAAAGCATCCCTGCTTATTGTGACAAAGACAAAAATACGTTTAATTCCCCCATCCATTCTCTGTCCTGTACTTCCAAACTTCACAGCAGTCTCATCAACTTCCCAGGCTTCACCTACTTCTTCTTTCAACTCCCCTATAAATTCAGTAAGTGACTAAAGACTCACACATCCTAATGCAACAAAGCTATTTTCTTCTTTTGTGCAGGTCAACTGATCCAAACAGATTAAATTACCAGTACCCATTCCTGTAGAATTCTACCACAGACCTAACTGGTATCACCATTCTCCAGACTATCTCTTCTATGTACTGCTAGAGTAATATTCTTAAAATTAAAGGCCACATGAGTGCTCCTCAGCATAAATTTCCAATACTTCCATGCTGCCTATAAAACATAAACTAAACTTCATGATGTAACCACAAGCCATCTCTCCAGTATCATTCTGGTCACCCCATAATGTATCCAATGATAAATCAAAGACTGCTCATTAATCTTTAGCACTTTCATACTTTCTTGTATACACTGCCTTTGTTCACACTATTATTTCTCACTTCTTTCCATCTCCACTCAGTGATAATGTTACAGGCAGCTGAGTTAGTTAGAAATATTATAGATAGTCAGATAGGGCCAGGCCCTTGAGAAAGCTGACACAGAGGACCAGATGTCTTGCGACCTTGGAGGAGACAGGCACCTCCCGCTGTAAGCCAGATCTCAAGAGAAAAGGCAAAACAAATACAACCACACCTTAAGTATAGATAACAGGGATTGACATTCTAAACAGATATGAATCACCTTGACCATCCCAATCCCCTACAGGAAGAGTCACTAATCCTTAAGAATGCTGGCTTGATACATAACTCACTTCCCTATTTGTCCCTGATTTGGTAATGTTACCTGAACAATTAATCTTATTGGTTGACCATAGTTCTGTCCACCTCATGCCCATTGGCCTTGCAAATTTTCCAGGTTTTCCCCATCTTGGACCCACCTCACCGCATGGTTTTACCCTAGAAAAGCCAGTCTTTGGCAACCCACTTGGGACCCCTTCTGTCTCTCTCTCAGACAGAAGCTTTCTTTCTCTCAATAAATATATCCTGCTCATAACCTCCGTTGTTCCTAAAATTCATTCTTCCATTTTAGAGAACATGAACTCATATAGAACATCTAGTAAGTTGGGACTTTCATTCCCCTATACTAGTAATACCAATCAATTTTTCCCCCAAAGCACAAAGTAGGAAAGAAACCAAACATGTCACAGACTAAAAGATTATAGAATCTATGGTCTCAAAACTGAGCTTGATGGCACACGCCTATAATCCTAGCACTCTGGGAAGCTAAACCAAGAAGACTGCAAATTCCAGCCCAGCCTGAGCAATTTAGCAAGATCCTGTTTCAAACTAAATAAAAAAAGACTGAGGATGTAGTTCAGGGTAAAGGCCCTGGGTTTAACATCACACACACACAGACACACACACACACACACACACACACACACACACACACACACACAAAGAAAAGAAAACAGGAGGAGGAGAAGGAAGAGGGAAGGAGAAGGGGGAAGGGACAAGGGGAAGGGGAAGAGGACGAGGAAGGAGAGGAAGGAGAAGGAAAAAAAAAAAAAAAAAAAACAAGGATCTCAGAAGCAGCATGGGTTTGAAAAAGGTGCACTCCCTTGAAGACCAAAAGCTCAGCTTTGCCACTTTCTTGCTAAATTGCACTGAGTAAGCCAATCTCCTTTCTGAGCCTGTTTTATCATTTGTTAAAATGTATCTACGGTACAGATTAGGGCACTCAAGTAAAATAAAGTGTGTCAAAGTGTTTGTAAGGTGAGGGAATATAAGCAGTACTTAAAAGAAAACTAATAATTATAAATGTTTATACTAGAGAAAAAGAAGTCTGAAAATTAATGAGTTAGTTAGCTAGCTGACAGGCTCTTGCTATATGTAGTCCAGGTTGCCCCAAACTCACTATATTCCCAAGATTCTCCTGACTCAGCCTCCTGTATGCTGGGATTACAGGTCTGTATCACCACATGTCCAGCTACCCAAAGAGCTATGCATATTCTTAGGAAGTTTGAAAGAAAGTCAAAAGAAATCTAAAAGAAACAGAAGGAAAGAAATTATAAAGTAAAAACTTCAGAGAAAACAAACAACATCAAATCTAACAAACAGTTCTTTAGTGATTTGGAAATCACCAAAGCCAATGAACAGCTCTTTGAAAAGAATACTACTGTCCAGATATTTGTGTAACCTAAAAAACAATACAAAAGTAAGCTACTGTTACCCACTAGAGATAAAGCTTCAAATACAAAGAATGGAAGTAATAGTTTCCTTTTTGAAAGAGTTTCTCAAATCTTAGTATAACTGACATTTGGGCCCGGCAATTGTTGGGACTGGTGTTGGGGCTGTTCAGCAGCATCCTTGGTCAAAAGACAGCAGTAGCATCCCCATCTCCACTCCCAGGAGCCCTGACAACCAAAAGTCATCACATGTTATAAACTGTCCCAAGAGGTAACATCACTCCAGTTGAAAACTTTTGCTCTAAGAAAACAAAAGGCCACAACACATTTTACTGGCTAAAACCAGATTATTCATAGCCACTCCAAATTTTAGAACAGTCAGTTGTTCTGTGTGCTAGAACTAGGGGATGGTAAAATCCAAGGCTCAGGAAGGGCAAGACTGAAGAAAGAGGGAAGTCTTAGATGGTTCATCAAAATTGCATAGTGTGTTCAAGATGAGAGAAATAGACAAGTTATAATAACTAAAATAGTGCCAGTTACCAAAAATAAGAGTTGTATCAATTTTATTTCTATAAAAAGGCTGAGAAGGACTGTATCACTCTAAAACTGGAAGGAAATGATACTGCATAAAAATGGTCCTTGAAAAGGAAGAATTCAAATTATCATTATTTCTTAATTACATGATCCTCTTCATAGAAGACCCCAAAATCTCCACCAAAACACTCGTAGTGTTAATAACCAAATTTAGGAACATAACAAGATGCAAAGTCAACACTCAGAAATTAATAGTATTAGCCAGGTGTGCTGGTGTATGCCTGTAATTCCAGCACTCCGGAAGCTGAGGTAAGAGGATCACTGTGAGTTCGAGGCCACTCTGGGCTACATAAGCAAGTTCAAGGCCAGCCTGCACTATACAGTGAGACCCTGTCTCACCAAAAAAAAAAAAATGCTCCTGAATACCAATAATAAACTCACTGAGAGAAAAATTAAGGAAACAATATCTTTCACAATACCATCAAGTAAAAGGAAATATTGTACTTAGGAATTAACCTAAGGAAATAAAAGAAAGACTTGTACAATGAAAATTACAGTACACTGAAAAAGGAGATCAAAGACAATACCAAAAAAATGGAAAGATATCCCCTATTCCTGGATAAGCAGAACTAATATAGTCAAAATGGATATTCTACTAAAATTGTTATACCGATTTAAAGCAATCCCAATCAAATACCAATAACATTCCTCCTAGAACTAGAGAAAACAATCCTAAAATTCCTATGGAACTGGAAGAGACCTAAAGTACTAAAAGCCATCCTGGACAACAGGAAAAGGCAGGACGCAGCACAATCCTGTATTTTTTTTTTTTGCGGCACCGGGGATTGAACTCATGACCTTGCACTTGCCGGGCAGGCGCTTAGACCGCTGAGCTAGATCCCCAGCCCTGGATTTAAATTATACTACAAAGTTATAGTGTAAAAACAAGATGGTATTGGCAAAACAACAGACTTATGGATCAAAAGAACAGAAGAGAAACAACTCCAGGCACACTCAGCTACCTTATCCTTGACAAAGAAGGCAAATACTTTCCAGGGAGGAAAATTATCCTCTTTAACAAACACTGCCACAAAAACTGGCTATCTGCAGGACAAAAATTGAACTTAGATCCGTACTTCTCATTATCTACTAAACTAAAATCAAAATGAATCAAAGATCTAAGTATTATAACAGAAGCACTTAATCTGCTGAAAGATAAAATAGGTAAAACTCTTGAAGACAGACATGTAGCCAAAGACTTTCCAAGTAAACCCTGGTTGCATGAGAAATAATACCAAGAATTAACAAATGAAATCACATCAAATTAAAAATCTTCGGCACTATAAACAAAACCACCAACAGAGTGAGGACACACATCCAGAATGGGAAAAAAATTTTGCCAGCTACTCCTCAAAGGACTAACATTTAGAATATATAAAGAACTCAAGTCAAGCATAGTGGCACATTCCTGTAAACTCAGCACTTCAGAGGCTGAGGCAGAAGGATCTCCATGAGTTTGAGGTCAGCCTGGGCTACATAGTGAGTCCAGACCAACCTGAGCTACATAGTAACACCCTGCCTCAAAACAAACAAAACAACTCAAAAAAGCTTAGACTACCTAAATTAAAGACCCAATTTTAAAAATGGGCATATAAAATGAATGGATACTTCTCAGATAAAGAAGTCCAAATAGTCAATAACTATCATACATGAAAAAGCATTCAACATCACTTTCAAGAAATGTAGTGGGAGTGTAAACTGGTACAGCTACTATGAAAATCAGTATGCAGATTCCTCAAAAAACCAAAAATACAAATTCTATTTGACCCAGCTATTCCCTTTCTAGTATCCTCCCCAAAGAATTAAAGACATCATATATAGTGATACATGTATATCCACGTTTATAGCAACACAATTCATAGCAGCTAAATCTCAGAAGCAGCCTATAATTCCATCAACAGATGAATGGATAAAGAAAATGTAGTATTTATACACAATGGAGTACTACTTTGCCATAAAGAAGGATAATGGAGTCATTTGTAGGAAAATGGATGCATCTAGAGATGACAATGTTGAGTGAAATAAATCAGATACACAAGCTTAAATATAGCATGGCTTCTCTTATATGAGAACACTGTATATAAATAAAGTGTAAAATAAAAGACAAATAATAGGGAAAAAAAAGTTATTATAAACCAATATAGGCAATGTATCTGAAAGTGTACCTTGATTTAATATAATTTTTTTATGTGTCATATATGTTCTTTACCTGTTAGTCTGGCTGTTAATCTGGGTTTATGATAATTAACTTGATAAAGCCATAAAAAAAATCTAATGCTTGCTAAAAAAAGATAAAAAATATTTTAAAACACAAAGATGGAGCACACAAGGATGTACACATAAGCAGAATTGTGAATATAATTTCAGGAAACTCACACACCACTCACAGTTACCCAATACCTACCCCAAAAGTCCATGACCCCAGGTTACAAAGCTCATCATAGCAACTCTGCCATCTATCCCCATGACCTGGGTAACTTATACTGCACCTTCAAATGTCTGGACCAAAGAATACACACTTGTCAAAGATCAGCTAAATGCTAAATGTTCTGCCAACACTAAAACAAGGTTTATGTATAGGAACAACAATCTATTTCCTGGGGATGAGTTTCTGCATGCACAGATACTGAGTTTTCAGTCTACCGCCTCTCTACAGATAACTTGCAAAATGCAATTAGAAACATCAAACTCTCCCAGAAAAAATTCCATTAGAAGCAAAGATAATTCAGTCTGTCACTCAGTAAATCTACTCACCATCCAGCAGGTCTTCCTCATCATCCCTGTCATGCTCCTCCACTGCCACCACCTCCTCCTCCTCCTCCTCTTCCGCATCCTCCAGCTCCACGTCCGGGTCCAGGTCTGGATCGCTCCCTGAGGCAGATTCGTCTGACATGGCTCCCAGAGGTCCTCAGTGGGCATTACCGACTCATGGTCCACTGCAAGTGTCCTAGGAGGAGGATAAGAGGCACTGAAATCATGAAGGTTTCACTTAGGAGCACAAATCTTTTAAAGAAAAAGATACTGAAAATGCATTTCTAAGCAAGGCAACTAACCACAACCAAATCTCGGCCTTCTCTATGAGTATACTACCCTTACACGTTTTGGCAACTCTGCCCAGCACAATCTTCTCCTGGCTACTTCAAGAAGAAATTTTTTTTTTTTTGGTGGTGCCAAGAATTGAACCTGGGGCTACAGAAATAGTAAACTATCACTGAATTACAGCCTGAACCCAAGAAAATATCTTAAAGTAACAACAACAGAAACCATACACCTCAGAATTGCGTTTTGTTCATTCCTTCTTGCATCCCTTGTTTCCTAAGCACCAGCTCCCTGTATCCATATTTGTCTATACATCTACACATACATACAATCACAGGTACTATTTTAGGCACAGCAGGAAGAACATCACATGTACGAAGTGCACAGGGACTAGTGTGTGCCAGAAGGTGCTGCTACTTCATACAGTGGTATCAGGGAATTCTCACTGAGCAGGGGCAGGAAGGAACCAAGGGAGAAATACAGACATCTGGAGTAGTACATTCCAGGCAGAGTGAGCATCAGGGGCTGAGCCCAGGAGTGAAAGGACTGGGAATATTCAGGGAATAATGAATAGGTCCTGCTTCAAAGAAGGCTTTAAGAGCACAATAAAAACAGTTCACTCTCCAGTCACATGAATGGTTTCCAGGGGGAAAACTAGGTCTTTACTACAATGTGACTCTTCCCAAGGACATGGAGAGCCTCCAGTATGGAACCCTGTCTATTCTGTGGCTCCTCCTTACCTCCTAGCTCACTCCAACTCCCTTTCTTCTAAGAAGCCTATACTACCTGTCCCAGATGTCTAGATTCATATTCTCTCTTCCACACACCACTAACCTGTTATAAAGCCCATAATATAATTCGAGTTAACAAACTGATTCAAAATAACCTTAGCTCCAAGCTATTGGTAGATATTAGCAAACATCAATTAAACACTCACTTTATATGGGCTCTCTAACAAAGTGATTTATCTTCTTTGATTTCCAATCCTCATCCAAGGGTAAACACCTAAGGGCAGGGTTTCAGACAGCAATTGTGTCTTTGTGTGTTGAAGCTAGAAGTATGTCCTACCCATATCTAAGTTATTCATTCACACTCACTCCCTCATTTGCCAACCTGCTATATTTATTTCTACTATGTACCTAGAACTGTATGTGTCTCTTTCTCTTTTGTTCTTTTCCACTCTCTCATTCTCTTTGAAGATAACACTATGCAATCACTTTGAAGATAACACTATGCAATATATTCACCATTGTCAATTTCCTATTATTTTGTTTTTGAAATTTTGTGGGTTTTTTTCCTCTTTAAAATAAACTTTTTTAAAATAAAAATTTTTTAAAAAGATCATTGTTTATATAGAAAATCTCAGGAAATCAACAACAAAATGAAACAAAATCTCCTAGAATAAATAAAGAAATTCATCAAGGTTGTGGGATAATCAATAACTCTAAAATCAAACCTGTATTTACATAGCAGTGAACTTATGAAAAATAAAACTTAAATATTATTTACAATATTATCCTAAATTAATATATGTGCACAAATTTAACAAACATGTAAATGATCACATGCTAAACATTAAAAAGACTAATGAATAAAATCAAATAAGATATAAATGGAGACACACTGTTCATAAATTAAAGACTCAATATAATAACAACATATCTCTCTCCAAAAAAAAAAAAAAACAGATAATTTCTTCTTAAAAAACAAAAAGGTAAAGAGATAGCTAGATGAGCAGTTCAGAGGTAAAGTAAATATAGCAAAATGTTGACTTGTAGATTCACTAATTATTTCCACTTTTCTGTTGTCAAATTTTTCATGTATAAAGTGGGGAAAAGAGAACAAGGTAAATAATTTTTTACAAGACAATCTACTACACACAACCACACAAATACTCAAGTCATCCTCAGCTCTTCTTATCTCACAAAACAAAAACTGAAGCACAAGGTTGTGATTATTCAACACAAAAACTATTTCAGAACTGAAATCTCTTATTAAAGATCAGACACAGAACTTCTATCTTCTACTAAAGAAGAGAGGAGTGGAAGGTGCAGCAGTAGCAAAGTAAATCCTTTAGGGTTTTAGAAAACTAGGACTTATATTTAGGACTGCTCAGAGTTAAAAATAACATATTAAAAGTGTGTGTGTGTGTGTGTGTGTGTGTGTGTGTGTGTGTATACGTGCATGCATGTGTGTGTGTAGGTCATGTACTCAGCCTCTCAAGAGGACTAAAGCAAAGAACAAAGAACTTAGTAATAAAAATTTAAAATTTTGCATTAATAAGTTACTTCCAATAACAGCTGCAAAATGCATTAAGGAACAGAAGGAAAGTGACCCAAATATATAAATTACTATAAATAACACTGAGTTTCACTTAATGATCAGACAAGTTCCACATCTCTGTAGGCTTATCTTGTGACTCTGGTTTATTTAGTAAGTTTCAAAAAGGAAGGACAAAACATTTATGTGCAACTTTGGAAGTGAAATTATTTCTCAACATTTGTAGTGAAATTATCTCCCAACAACAGTGTATGATAATCTATCAGCAACTACTCTGTTTGGAAGTCAATATTCATTCATAATCCACATAACCTCTGTTTCATCCTAGACTGCCTTAGATAAAACTATTTTCCTTGCTGGGGGATTGGTTGATTATAGAATTACTCTTTGTTTTTTAAGATTAAATTTGGCTCATGTGAAGTAGCTTTAAGACAAATTTGTTATTAGCAGGTACCTTTAGGTAATGTGAATGCCAGTCACTTTAGAGAAGAAATAGTCTGGTGGTAGAACGACAATCAGAAATAAATACCGTAGTAACGAGGAAAAGCTGTTATATAGTTCTGTTACAGGCAGCTGAGTTAGTTAGAAATATTATAGGCAGTCAGATAGGGCCAGGCCCTGGAGAAAGCAGACACAAGAGGACCAGATGTCTTGTGACCTTGGAGGAGACAGGCGCCTCCCACTGTAAGCCAGATCTCAAGACAAAAGGCAAAACAAATACAACCACACCCTAAAGTAGAAACATCAGCGATTGACATTCTAAATAGGAAGGGATCACCTTGACCACCACAATCCCCTATGGAAGAGTCACTGAACCTTAAGAATGCTCCCTTGCTTCATGACTGGCTTCCCTATTCGTCCCTGATTTAGTCAATTTTACCTGGACAATTAATCTTATTGGTTGAACATAATTCTGTCCCACTTCATGCCCGTTGGCCTTGCGAGTGAGTTCCCAGGTTTTCCCCATCTTGGACCCACCTCACCGCATTGTTTTACTCTATAAAAGTCTCTCAAAAAGCCAGTCTTTGGCAACCCACTCGGAACCCCTTCTGTCTCTTTCTCAGACAGAAGCTTTCTTTCTCTCAATAAATATATCCTACTCATAACCTCCGTTGTTCCTAAAATTCATTCTTCAATTTTAGAGAACACGAACTCGTGCAGAACATCTAGTAGGTTGGGAGTTTCATTCCCCTGTATCAGTTCTGGTTAACAAACTGATTCAAAATAACCTTAGTTCCAAGGCTGAGAGGCAGGAGGATTGCTGCGAATTTGAGGGCAGCCTGGGATACAAAGTGAGTTCAAAGCCAGCCTGAACTGCATAGCAAAACCTGTCTCAAAAAAATAAATAAATAAATAAAAAATCAAAAAATAACCTTAGTTTCCAACTGCTGGTAGATATTAGCAAACATCAGTTAAACAACTAACAACCACATAACACTATTAAAATGAGATGTTTGCAGCCCCTACACAAAACAGTTTCAAAACAGTAGATTTTTAAAAATGATATCCAGTGGAAATGGGAGATAGAAGGATGTTGGATAACAGGTACCAGAATACATAGTTACATAGGAGGAATAAATTCTAACATTCCACAGTAATGCATGGGGCCTATCTTCACAACAATTACATATTTTATAACAAACTAGTAGAGAGAATTTCTTTTTTTGAAGAGAAGATTTTAAAGGCTTCCAATAAAAACAAATGATAAATGTTTAAGAAGGTGAAAGTGCTAATGTAACAGTATAGTTAATTAGTTTGTAAGTAGGCAGTAAGTAAGGGATAGAAAGGCCTAAGGTGGAGGTGGCTAGGTAAAAAGAAAACAGATATACACCAAATTGATCTAATTTAAGCCTTAGCTTAGAAATGTAAAGGCAAACAGATAAAAAGTTAGATAAGAATGTGCAGATAAGGACCCTTCCCTGGAAGAGGCTTCTTAGGCAGAACATAAATTAGCTCCTCTGACCTCCAGGCTGGACTTTCAAGGAATATTTCACATGCAAACTAACTGGTTTCCTTTGGTCCTATTTCCTTTAGACTTAGTCAGTTGAGTGCCTTTTTTTTTTTTTTTTTTGTACTGAACTCACCAACTTGCACTTGCCAGGCAGGCACTGTGCCTCTGAGCCGTATCCCAGCCCTAGTGACTTCTTAAGTCAGTTGAGTAACTTACTTTCTTAAACTCTATACAGATATTCCTCATTTAACAACCTACCCATTTAATGACTTGACTGTTCAGACTTACAATGGAGGTGTGCTGTTCAGACTTATGACCCACCGCTTGGACTTAGAATCCCTCTTTTTGTTTTTTGGTACAGTTCTGTATTTCTTATTTATAGAGTCTCAGTGTCTTTTTTTTTTTTTTGGACTGTACACCTTGTTTACACAGTACTGTAATTTTTGCTGATTGTACTGCACTGTACAGTACCACAGTTTTATGTTCTGTTGTATATTACAGTCTGCATGTAAAGAGTTATGCAAATAAAAGCAAAGACATCAAGCTGGAGTTTCCTTTAACCATTTCTTTGTTCTGCATATTGTAATGTACATACTATATACAGTCCCTCATTTAGCAACCAATTCATTTAAGAATCCAGTCACAGGACCTAAACTCAGGCATTAAACAAAGAATGCTTCTACTACAAAGCCCCCTGCACCCTGCTTATCCATGTAAGACCAGGAAGAAAGGACCCTGGATTTAGTTCAGTGGCATAAGTGCCTGCCTGGCAAATGTGAGGTCATGAGTTCGATCCCCAGTGCCACAAAACAAAAAAATAAAATAAAATAAAAAAGAAAGCACCCTGGAATTTCCATTTTCAGAATCCCCTCCTAGAAACCACGAGCTACTTTTTTCTTATTATTTCCAATAAACACTCTCCTAACTTCATCTGCTTGTCAGTGACTTCATTCTTTGACTTAGTGAGAAAACAAACTTAGGTTTATGCAATTTGTACAGAGTTAAATGTTTCACTATTACCCTGATTTGCTTACTACACATTGTATACCTGTAAGGCATTATCACACTATACCCATAAATATGTAAAATTATTAAGTGTTAATTTTTTAAAAAATGAAAACCATAGTAATAATACCCAGATGCAGGCAGGTGGCACATGCCTATAATCCTAGGACTCTGGGAAGCTAAGGCAGGAGGACACAAGCTCAAGCCCAGCCTGGGCAATTTAGCAACTTGGTGCCACCCTGTCTCAAAAAAAAAAGGAAAATAAAATAAAAGAGAGGCTGCTACGTAGCTCAATGTGAAAGCCCTTGATTTAATTCCCCAGTACCACCCCCCCCCAAAAAAAGAAAAAGTACACAGACTATCAGATTCCCACAACAAAAAAGAGACTGGACAGCAACAGAGTTCTTCAATTCCATCAAATTTGGTTTTCTCTTTCCCTCCTTTCCATAGGTCACTAAATTTAAGATAATGAATGTTCTTCTCAACAATTTTGAATCACACCAAATACTTAAGGGGTATGTTTCGCTATTACTTGATTGAGCTGTTTTTCACTCAATCTGAGGCAGCTAAATAAACATGAGCGGCGCAGAGAAAAGGGAGGAAAGAGATAAGATTGGGCACGGAGAGACCAGCACTCGCAGGTGTGTTGTTCTCTGGAGACAAAGCCGAGGGGCGAGCTTAAATGTAGTCTGATGGGGGAGGGCACAGGGCTGCTGACATGGGCTGTTCAGCAAGACGTGGCTGAAGGGGGTAGGAGCATTTGTGGTATGCAGGGGGTCTGGCAAAGGGCAGTTTGGGAAGAAGAAACTGCAGGGGTTTCTGGGAAGAAGGGGCTAGACACCATTATGGCTCAACATGTGGTCTGTCACCATGATGGCTGGGCAAGTCTCAGGCGGGGGACCTATCATTACTGATCTCCAAAAAAGCAACAGTAGGAACACGGCAGAGGAAAAGGTGCTCTTGGGGGCAGCAGCAGAGACAAAATATTCTATCTCTAAGGAACTCCACCCATACACATATACCTTCATGTGGGGCCCAACTACTCAGAATACAGGGAAGGTATCCTTGATTCAAACATTTAAATTTTAGTGAACATGAGGGGGAAAGCTGGCAGGAACCAAATGCATCTTCCCATTTGTTCCTCATTCCATGTGCAATGCTGCTTCAATCTGCGAGGGTCTGGGCTTCTCACACAGAGAAGCTGAAGAGTGATCCTAAGTGTGCTCCACCTTCATGGGAATGGTGTTCCCACAAGCAAACTCTGGGCATGGACCTGAACTTAAATGAAACTGGAGAACTAGTTATTCAAAGGAATTCTAAAGAGAACGACTATAAAATCAAATATTCAACTCCCAACGATGTTAATAAATCTACAGTTTAATATACTGGATTTGCTAAAAGGAAGCTATAATTATGGAGAAATTCAAAGCTAAACCCAGGCCCACCTCTCACGGCAATCTTGAGAGTAAGAGAAAAGGTTCTATCCTGCTAAATTAAAAAACAAGGCACCTGACTAATGACTGGTGCCTGTAACCCCAGCACTTTGGAAGTCTGAGGCAAGAAGATCAAGAGTTTGAGCCCAGCCTGGGCAATTTAGCTAGACCTTGTCTCGGAATTTTAAAAAGGGGCTGAGGGACTAGGGATGTAGCACAATGAGTTAGTGAGAAGGCCCTGGATTTAATCCCCAGTACTGCCAAAAAAAAAAAAAAAAAAAAGCAAAGGGGCATGGTGATCCACACCTGTAATCCTAGCAGTCAGGAGACTGAGGCAGGAAGACTGTCATGAGTTTGAGGCCAGCCTGTGCTAAACAGTGAGTTCAAGGTCAATCTAAAATACATAATAAGACTTTATCTCAAAAGAAAAAGAAGAAAAAAAAAGAATGACATTCCTTTGAGACCCCATAAAAAAGGGAAATGCCCTGTTTGTCTAGGGTTCTCTGTCTATGGAGTGGCCAACTATTCTTTTTCCTGAGGCTGGTTGTCTATGCAGTAGCCAGGTATGCTATCCTTTCTCTGTATTGATTTACCCATGGAGCAGCTTGCTTTACTGTATAACTGACCAAGCTACTCTGCTTATGGCATAGCATGCTATATTTCTTTTCTGTAATAAACTTTCATCTTAATTTAATCATAATTAGTCCATGTATAAGTTCCATCATTTTGTTTGTTTTTTGTGGTACTAGGGATTAAACTCAGGGCCTTTTCACTGAGCTATATCCCTAGCCCTTTTGATTTTTTTCATTTTTGAGATAGGATCCCACTAAGTTGCTAAGCTGCCCAGGATGAGTTATAACTTGCAATCTTCCTGCCTCAGCCTCCCAGTGTGTAGGGATTACAATCATGCACCACCATGCCTAACATGATTTCTATCTTACATGAGGCAACTACCCACTCTTGTTGGTGACATCACTAGAGACATGTTTACAAAATCAGTCAAAAAATCTGAATTCTAACCACAGTTCTATGGGTAACTAGCTGCATGTCTCTGGGCGAATCATTTTTCCTTTAGCTTCAATTATGCTTATTTCAATCCAAAAGAAAGATGGTTTTGAGTTAATCTTCCAGTTCCTTTCCATATTCTAAGACAGTACTTTCAAAGGATCTTCTATGGACCACTAGGCTCCCTTTTGTACATATACTGCACATTGTCATCCCCAAATCATTCACAAAAGCGGTGATTCTTTTAATCTAAGTGCCATTCACCCAGAAAACATATAGTGCTTGCTTGTGTCAGTGTGTGTTAGAACATTCATCATTGTGCTTTTGTGTGTGTGTGCTTTATTTGTGTGAAATATTGTAACCATGGCTCCAAAGAAAGTTAATGATACTAGCAGTAAAGCTAAGGGGAAAACTGTGAGAACCATGACAGAGTTAAAGAAAGAAATCATGGTGAAATTTGTTAAAGTCCTGGAAAAATGAATTTGTAAGTACAATACCTGGGCTTCAGAACCAATTACAGTAGTACCTTGGTTCACAAATGCTTTTGTTTGTGAACAATCTGGTTCACACACAGAAGTATCTGGCAAAATTTTGTTTTGGTCTGTGAACTTTGCATCAAGTGACAAACATGACCATGGCCATCTTTCCTGCACAAACATGAATATGACCATCTTTTCCAGAATTGTGGAATGAACTAAATTTGTGAACTGAGGTACACTGTATTTGGTTTTCCATTATTTCTTATGGGAAAAAATATATTCAGTTCTCAAAAAATTTTTTGGTGTTGGGACACAAATTTGGAATGAATTGAGTTCAACAACAAAGGTATCACTATACTTTCAAATTCCATATTGCAATTAACCTTTAAGAAACCAGTTGTCAAACAGAATGTTTGTACAATGTCAAAGAATATACACAATTTTCTGAAAAGGATATTAAAACACTCCTCCCTTTCCAACTCAATTTCTAGAGAAACTGATTTTCTTCATGTATTTCAACAATGTAGTAAGTACACAACAAAACAGTAGGTCACAGCAGATTACAAAACAAAAGAACTATGAATTCAACTACCTCTATTCAGCCAGACATTTTCAAACATTAAACAATTGTGCTCTTCTAATTTTGTTTTAGAAAAGTTATTTCTCATGTGTTTCATGGGGGCCAGGAATGATGCTCAGTGGTAGAGAACTTGTCTACCTTGCATAAGGCTCTAAGTTCAATCCCCAGCACTGAAAAGAAAAAATTGTTATCTATAAGCTTGAGGTATAGCTTAGTAGTAGAGTGTCTGCTTAATATGCACAAGGCACTGAGATCCAGCCCTAATACCAAAATAATACTAACAATAATAATGTCATTTATGTTAACATAGAACAAGTTAAATTTTTGTTTTAATTTCTAGCACAGCAAATATTGCTAGATAAAATCCCGATTATTCCTTTAAAAAATGAGGAGTCCCCACCAGGAGGTAAGATTTTTAAAAACTTGAGAATTATTGTTCTAAGACAACAAGATTCTAAAATCTAGGTCTCCCGAGTGCCTGTCAACTGGTGAATGGATAAAGATGATGTGGGTTTTTTTATATAATGGAGTACTACTCTGCCATTAGGAAGGATATGCTCAAGACATTCCTAGAAAAATGGGTGCACCTTGAATCTATACTCTTAAGTGAAATAAATTAGACACACATGTATGAATACCATATGGTTTCTCTGGTGTTAGAAACCGAAAGTGTAAATAAGGACAAAAAAATATTTTGAAATAGGAGGAAAATGTTCAAATGGGGAGGGGAACAAGAGGGAAGGGAGGGGTAAAGGAAAGAAAGGAAAAGTAAAAAAAAGAGAGAGAAAAGGAAAACATGGAAACAAAGCTTTGTAAATGTGGAGAAGAGGAGGGCTGGAAGGGAAAAAGGGTAAGGGAATAGGGGAACATTATATAATGTACAGCTACAAATTCTCTATGATGAATATGACCATTATGTATATCTAAAATGTACCAATAAAAGCTAATGTAAAAAAACTTTTAAAATGGACCAAAAAAATATTATTCCACAGTATTCAAATAAAAAATGGTAGATAAATCTGAAATATTAGATATACTTGGTTATTTGATAATTAGTCATCAAAGGGAAACTTTTTCAATGACTGAAGTTAACACTACACTTGCAAAATCGGATTTTTATTTTCATCACTGAATATCGGCTCCCCCACCAAATCCCCCACCTCATTTAAAATAGCCATGGGCTAAGGTTCAATGTGTTCCAAGAGATCACTGAGCAATATAACCCTGCAGAATCAGTCCTGTCCATTTTAAATGAGCAGGAGTAAAGTTCTGGAAGGGCATTGTGAGGGCAGCAAGTAAAAGAGCCACATCCTTCCCCATGGAAATATGAACAACACTGAAGGGATGAAGAAGGTGGGAGGGGGCAATTGGGTTGAGAAGATACGAGCTAATCCAGGATGACAGTTTTGACTATGAAAAGCCTGTGACACACAGGCACAACTCCACCCTCTAACATCCTGGGCTCTGAAAAATTTACACACATATACATTTTAAAACCTCAGATAAGGATAATATGAAGTTGGCAAAAAGAGTTGAAAAGTAAAATCACTGAACGCAGGGTGTAAGGCAGGAATAAAATCAACTCTGGCTAAATCTGTTACCATTCAACTTATGAGCTCTGTAACTCTTTCCACATGGTTTTTTTCTTTTATTTATGCTGAGGATGAAACTCAGGACCTTGCACATGCTAAGCACATACTCTGCCACTAAGCTTATACATTCTAAGTCCCTCATTCCTGAAAGAGATAAGGGCCCACATGACAGGGACAGGGAAAACGCACTTTCCACAGGATTCCCTGAGCTGAGGCAAGCTCTGAATCTAGATCAGTCTATAAGCAAGCCACTTTTCTCTGCTAAACCATGAGATGAAAAGGCCTGGCAAGAAGCCAAATCAAACTCAGCATCTCATCTTTCCAACTCTCCAGTCTTTGGCCAAAGAGAAATTTATATTCTCTGAGGCTCCTCCCTGTTCTGAGGTGCTTTCAAACCCAGACAAGTACAAGCTGTGCATAGAGAGGGTGGTTTGCCCTTTATAACCTTGTAAACATTCAGCATGAACTGTGGCAAAGACCTCTCTGTAACTACTCAAGTTATCCAATAGACAAAGTCCTGAAAAATTCTGTTCAAAGAGCATTTCAACAAATCAATGCTCTTTTTCCAGGCCTGCTGATACAAGCCTGTAACCCCAGAACTCTGAGAAGCTGAGGCAGGACAGCAATATTTTAGCTCAGCCTGGGCAACTTAACAATTCGGTAAGATTCTCTCTCAAAATAAAAAAAAAAGAGTTCAGTTCAAATGAAGGCCTTGGGAGCTGCTATTATATACCAGGAGATGGCATAGAAACTCTGTTCTGCGCTTCCACACCCAATACCTTGCCCTATATATCTCCTCCTTTTGGCTATTCTTGAGTTGGAGTCTTTATATAAATAGTGTATAAACACCTAAGTATGTTCCTGAATTCTGTGAGTCGTTTTATATTCTAGCAAAGTATCAAACTTGAGGAGGCAGTTAAGGAATGTCTTATTTCTACATGGTCAGTCAGAAGTTATGGATTCCTTGGGACTTGAGTCTGACATCTAATTAAGGGAGAAATGCTCTTAACCTATGGATCTGCTCTTAACTCAAGGCTGTGTCAGAACTAATTGAAATGTTGAACACCCAGAGAGTTGATATTCAAACAATCAGATTACTGATTGCTAGTGTTGAAAACACTAAGTGGTGTTGGGCCATTGAGACAGGAGATTAGGGCATGGCAAAGCTGGCTGAGGAAGTAGGTGTGACCTGTTAATTATAAAATCTCAGGCCATATCCACAGAACAGTTCCCAAAACCCTACAGGTGGACTTCTCGCAGGGACTCAAGTAGGTTTTCAATAGGATGGCGTCACCCTGATGGACCCTGATGGACCCTGACGTCAGCCTGAAGAGTGGGTGATACAAAAAGGACAGTCCACATCGAGTTTTCCCCACTATGTTCTCTCTTATGTAGATGGCCCCCCTCACACTAAAGGGTGTACTTCTTTTCCACTTTTACTTGGCTCAGACTCTGGAGAGTCTGCTTTTTTCCTACCTTTAATAAAACTTTGCTACCATTCACACTTGACCAATTTGCTCAGGACAAAAAGAACCTAGAAATATCACCTTCAGAAGGAGATTCCAGCAACAAAATCCAGTAACAAAATGGATTGTAGGTGTTGGAAATCTAGATCTGCAAATTTCTACAGAAAGTTTGAAGAGTTATTTGTTGACTTCACATGTTAAAAATAAACTGTGGAAGTTACTTTTATGCAAAAAGTAAACAGTATCTTTAAATTACTAAGTGCCAGCCGGGCGTGGCAGCTCACGCCTGTAATCCCAGCACTCGGGAGGCTGAGACGGGAGGATCTTTGTGAGTTCGAGACCAGCCTGGGCTACAAAGTGAGCTCAAGGCCAGCCTGAACAGCATAGTGAGACCTGTCTCAAAAACACAAGGGCCGGGGATCTAGCTCAGCTGCCTAAGCACCTGCCTGGCAAGCACAAGGTCCTGAGTTCAAGCCCTGGTGCCGCAAAAAATAAATAAATAAATAAAATAAATTACTAAGTGCCATATTTTCAGTTGACTTGAATTAATACTTAAATGCTACAGGGGTTTGTAAATGGAAATTCAAATTAGATTCCACCTCCTCAATTCACAAAGGAAGACTCCTAGATGAATGAAATCTGTTTCAGAGATACTGTTTTCCATATTATCTAACAGATAATTGATTATGAGCATTAGGAGAAAATGATCAATGAAAATCATTAGTGTTCTAAGTAATGTAAATATGCATACAGATGATCCTCAACATTTGATGAGGTTATGTCTTGATAATTCCATCATAAAGTGAAAGTATATGGTTAAGCTGAAAATGCATTTACTACACCTAGCCTACCAAACATTACAGCTTAGCAACTCATGATTTACCCTCATGATTGCATGTCTGATTGGGAGACAGGAATCACTGCCACTCCCCAGCATTGCAAGAGCACCGTACAGCATTCGTTAGCGTACAAAAGGAACAAAATTCAAGACTAGAGGTATGGTTTAGTTTCTACTGAATAGCTACCACTTTTTCACCATCATAAAGCCAAAAGTCTTAAGATGAACTATCGTAAACCAAAGATCTGTAAAGTCTTAACACCTCCAGTCTACTAGATAACTCCCCTTTCTTAGCTTAGCTAACACACTTCCTTAGGATTCCAAGTCTATTACAGTTATTGAAATATGCAAAGAATGAATTTCACAAAGCACTTCTATTCAAACACAATCCCTTTCTCCCCAGAGTAGCCGTACTGTTGCACAAGGTCGTGAGTTCAATACCCGGTGGTGCAAAAAAAAAAAAAAAAAAAGCCGTACTTTTCTAAGAATGCCACGAGGAAATCAGGATCAGAATGAGTACTAGAAGACAAGGATCCAGTAACTAACTTTGTAAACCTCACCATATCAGTTATCTGTGGAAGGTTCAGACATGATCAATGTCATAAAGAAACAGTATCCCACAAGCAAGTGGAAACTCAACTCACAAACTTCTCTCTTTGTGTGGATGTGGTCTATTTCTGAATAGTCTTCTAGAAAGGTTTATGTAAATGGATTTGGGGGGAAAAAATTATAGCCCTTAATAAAGTTATTCAACTTCAAAAAAAATGAAAAGGTTTATGTAATCTAACTGGATTACATATTTGAGTATTATCTTTTCAGTACCGGGGATTGAACCCAGGGATGTGCAACCACTAAGCTACATCCCACCCCCACTTTTTTTTTTTTTTTTTTTTTTGCAGCACCGGGGATTGAACTCATGACCTTGTGCTTGCCGGGCAGGCACTTAGACCGCTGAGCTAGATCCCCAGCCCTGTTTTTGAGACAGGGTCTCACTATGCCATTCAGGCTGGCCTTGAGCTCACTTTGTAGCCCAGGCTGGTCTCGAACTCACAACAATCCGCCTGTCTCAGCCTCCCGAGTGCTGGGATTACAGGCGTGAGCCACCATGCCCGGCTTTTTTTGAGAAAGTCTCTAAATTGCCCAGGGCAGCCTTAAATTTACCATCCTTTCTGTCTCAACTTCCCAAGCAGCTGGGGTTACAGGCCTACTCTGGTCTGTCTTAGATGTACAAAAATTGCTTGGAGGCACAATTTAAACTAGAATTACTTATGTAAATCTTCCCTATGTCTCTTTCTAGTCTAATATTGGAAATAAATGCTAAACAAAACAGTGACAACTGAAAGTCAGCAAAGACAAGTGGGAAAGTATACATTTGACCTAAAGGCAAGATAGTGAAATAGAAAAAAGACTTTTTTCAAATACATTCCTATGACTTCTCTGGATGAAAGCATACAGTAGATGGATAAAACATAGGCTACATAATTTCCAAGTAAAAGGACCTACAGAAACCCTATTTTTTTTTTGAAAAGAATACAACCAAACAAAACAAAACAGAGTAAAGTCAATCAAAACAAAGCAATGAACATGGAACATGACTTTGAAACAGGGTAAAAACAAAACAAAACAAAACAAAGCAATCGATAAGACTACCATAATGGCTCTTGTTATCTGCAGTATACCTGCCCATACCATCAGGGATAAGTAAAATCAAACAAAATACAACAAACTAAAACAGTAGAAACAAAACAAAACATAATAAAACAAAACAAACAAAACAGAACAATGTAAGCAATATAGAATTTCAAGATATTAGCGAAACAGCATTGGCTACCATAGTATTTGTTATCTTCAGAATAGTTGCCTACACCTTCAGACATATTACAATCAAACCACACAGAATAGAGTAATATCAATCAAAACAAACAATGAAAGCCATACAGGGTTTCTAAACAAGATAAGTAGACATCCTAGATGGCTGCAATTATATATTTTGTTATCTTTAAAATAGCTGTCCATGCCATCAAGTATAATAAAATCAAACAAATCAAAATAAAATGAAACTAATCAGAACAATGAAGACAATATGAATTTTAAACCATGATAATAGATTAATAGCAGTCATTTCCTTCCCTTTTTAGATAATTCCTCCCCTTTGACTTTCCCAATATGTATTCTGCATTTTGGATCCCATTAACACCTTTAGTTTGTTATGCTATGGAGACAACACAAAATTCACTCTTGTGACTCTGGTCCATTACATCCATGAGCACTATTACCAGTTGCCTCTATCTACCTACAAGAGCCTTGAGGTTATCTTCCTTCATAGCTGAGTAGGTTTCCACCCCATGAAATCCCATGTCTTTCTTATCCATTCTGCAATTAATGGGCAGGCTACCCCTATTATTTTTCCCCCCCTCTGGCTCTCTGTCACATAGGGCATTGTTCTTTCTCCTTTGACTTTGAGACTATGAATTTTCTTTCTAGCTAAATGTGTTTCTTGCATAGAGCATATTGATGGATCCTATCTCCTGATACACTATGCCTCTTTTTCTATTAGTGCCTTGAGGCCCTCTTGCACTGTACGGTCTCTGCCATGCTATTTTCCTGCCATTGGCTCCCTATTTTTCCTCTCCATTCAATCGACTGGCCCCACTTGATGGTTCCCCTCTGACATTGTTCCTGAGACCGTGGTCCTTTTTCTCTCTCTCTAAAATGTCCTTGAGTAATCTTTGTAGGGTTGGTTTGGTGGTCATGAATTCCTTG
>RJWT010013306.1:0-21913 GCA_004365215.1 Cuniculus paca | reverse complement strand
GACAACGATTAGCAATAAGTTTTTTAACATTTTTTACACAGATTTTTAAACTTTATAATAAAAAATTTATTTTGGTGCAAGCATATAGCCACAGCTTTATAAAATTTGTGTCATTGCAATTGCAGTGATACCTCAGTTCGTAAATTCAATTTGTTCCTCAACTCTGGAAACAATAGCCATATTTGTGCTTGTGTTGAAATTACGTCACAGTCATGTTTGTCACCTGATACAAAGTTCGCTAACAAAAACAAAATTTTGGTTTGCAAACAGAAGCTTTCATGAGCTGAGATACAACTGTAGCTTCTAAGGATTAAACTACTTGTTACAAAATTTCCACTGGAGTCCAATACAAGCAATATGCGAATTATGAAAAAAAGGAATTGTGTTAACATCATAACTATGCATGATAATTAATACTTCAGTTTATATTTTACATGAATATAGAAATTCACATTTAATGTTCTAATAGCTATTTTGCTTACATACATATAACAAAGTATTAACACTGATTTTTTTTCACACCCTATTTTTCAACCCTGTGCTAAAAAGTAAACTTAGCATTTTATCGTTGTATAAGTTAATGCCTCTCCACTTTGTTTTTATGGAGATATTTTAGTTACAAATCATTTTAAACTCTTTTACAATATGAATTTATTGAGTCTTATAACATTTTCACATTAGAACTTATTCATTTGTATTCAAGTTTCAAGAGAACCTATAAAAATCCAGCACTTGACTAAGAAAATCAAGAATGAATCATAGTAAGAGTTCCAATTATGAATGTTATGGTTTAGATCTAAACTGTATCCCAAATGTCTTAGGTGTTCATAAGTGGGACTTACAGAGATTGGATTGTGACGACTCTAATATCCTCAGACAATGAATCCATCAATGAGATCATAATTCAATGACATTATTAAAAGACAATAGGATCTTACAAACTGGATGGTCTTTGGAACTCTGTCTAGTACCTGCCTGTTTTTCTTTGGCTCTTTCCCTCTTTCTCTGCCTCCTTGCTGCTATGAGATAAGCAGCTTTGCTCTCCCATGCCCTTCCCCCATGATGATCTGTCTCCCGCCAGACCTAGAGCAACAGAACCAGCCAACTGTGGACTGAAACCTCAGAAAACATGTGCCAAAATAAATGTTTCCTTCTTTAAGCTTTTATACCAGGGATTTAGTAACAAGATTAAAAGCTAACAGAGAAATTAGAAGTGGGTGAGAGATAGTTGTGATACTACAAGACCTTGTGCTTGAGAAGCACTTGCAAGTGGTTTGCAGGACCAGTCTGAAAGATTTCAAGAGGTGGGCCAGAGAAGTCCTAAAATGTCATAAAGACAGCTTAGTGGATGATTCTGACATGACCAGGAAAGTCTGATGGGAATGGGAATGATAAAGACTGCAGCATGAGGTTTCAGATGAGAGCAAGAACTTTATTAGTCATTGGAATAAAAGACATTGGTTACATTCTGGGAAACAAGTTGTCTGCATGTGTTCATTCTGTGAGACTTTGCGTGAGGCGTAATAAAGGTGAAGGCCTAATTGATTTTAAGACAGAACAATATTCAGGCAGTGGTTGCTTTACCTGGATTTGTAGTGAGAATCAGGAACAAATGTAGTAGCAAATAGATTTTAAAAAGCTTGGCAGATTAACCAAAAAAAAAAAAAAAGTAAGAGTAGATGTTGGAGCCAAATAGGGTGTAACCGAGTTGCTGAAGAGATTGTTCCTGTATGAGGAAGTTGAGTACTTTCCCCTTGGACAATAGGGTAAATGCTTTAAGAGCATCTCGAGAATCAGCAGCACCTTCTTCTTGCACACTCAAGAAGACATAAGCATGAAATCATTTGAAAGACTTTGATTTCACATGGGAGCCCCAGTTCATTCTACTCAGTGCCACCCAAGAAATTATTTCTCAAATATTCATTTCATTGTGTTCATCTTTCCAGAAACTTGGAGGCCGCTACATTTAATGGTCAATTGGGACTGGTTACTATTCAGGCCTTAACTGTTATGTGTCGGTGACATTTAGATATAGAGACTTTAAGTGTTTTCCACGATGTGATGGGGATGAACCTTTTGAGGGTTAGGGGTAAAATGTTATGGTTTATATCTAAAATGTCCTTTAAATTTCTCATATGTTCAGAAGGGAGTCATCCAGGAGGTGATTGGACCATGAGGGCTGTAACCTTATCAGTTAATTAACCCATTGATGAGATCATAATTCAATGGCATTATTAAGAGGTAATGGAAACTTAGGAAATGAAACCTAGTTAAAAGAAGTGCATCATGGAGGTGTGACTTTGGGGGACCATATCGAGTCCCCAGCCCCTTGCCTCTCTGACTCTCTGCTAATTCTGCTTCCTGGCTGCTGTGAGGTGAGCCACATTTTACCTTTTGCCATTGTGATCTTATTCACCTCAGATTCACAGTTATAGAACCAGCTGACTACAAATGGGAACATCTGAAAATAGAAGCTGAAGTAAATTTTTCCTCCTTTAAATTCCTTACATCAAGTATTTTGTCAGAGCAACAAAATTTGACTAACACATATTCACATATGTGATAACTTACATTTCATTCATAAATTTGTACTAATCAAAACACTCCAAAGTGTAATTTTCTGGAATGATTGAAAATTTACCAGAGCAAGAATAGTTCAAAATTCCAATAAAGTAGCAATCAAAAAAATAAATAAAAAAAGCATTAAGATTAGTTTATTTCAGTAGTATTCTGATATTCTTTAATATCTTAGGAAAATGGGTTTGTAGAAGTTATAATAAATAGCATAAAAGTTCAAAGAAGGGAAATTAGGATGAGATAAATGTGTTACAGCAGGCAGACTAGAGGTAAGTAACAAGGGACACCCTAATCAGTATTAGTGACTTAGTTTCTATTCCTACATACCACATAACAGAAAATATAAAATGTTTATTCACATTGCCAAAAGGGACAAAACAGCTATTGATTGGAAAACCATTAACCAAAAATACAGAAGAGTGAGATTTTTCTAAGATATTTGATATGGAAATGTTTCAAGATTTTTAAAGATTTGGGGTTTCAAGTTTTTTAAAAAGATTTGGGGTAATGCAAAACTGCAAGATAAATAACATGTCAAATAATACAATACAAATACAATAGAATACAATAGTTTTACTAATTTATTTAATGTTTGTTTTCATTACCTGTACATCCTAAAATGAATAGAACAAAGAAGTCATGTAGTCTTTTTTTTTTTAATTTTCAGATGTTAGACATACAATGATTGCATTGCTTGAACACGATGAAAGAAGTTCAGTGTTTAAAAAGTTCTTTTATGACTGGTAGAAATGCTAAGAATAGGAACTTCACTAGCTTGAAGCTTATTTCAGAGGGAGTTTAGAGTTTCACAAATCATTTTCTTAGGTTCAACCAAACCTTGAAGGCTTGAATTTAATTGAAATTGTTAAAGTTTCATTTCAGGCTTCAGAGATCAGATCTTCAGAGAAAAGAGGGCAATTTAAAGACAATTATGTTCTTTGGAATGTAATATAAAATCATCCTGATTTTCAAATTAAGGATTTCCATATTAAGATCACTGCTAGATTAGTGACTGGTAAATAGCACATTACTGACACAAATACCTGTGGGTACCCTCGAAGTAGCTGTAACTTAATCAGTTCTCTACCACATGCTGGCTCTTTAATGAAGAATGATGCTTTACCTAAATTTAAGGGGACTCGGTGCTCTAACCCTGTAAGTTCATTCTAAAAACAGACACTGTTTAAAGGACAGCTACAGTGACTTTAAAAGTCTTAGACTTGTAATCAGAAAGCTGACATTCAAATCTTGATCTGCAGATTTAGTGGCAGTTTTATCTTGTGTATTTGTTTTAACCATGAGAGTTTCTTTATCTGTAAACCTGGTAAGTGTAATATTTCTTTCACCTGTTCCTTCACTGAAATTCTATGTTTTTTTCAGTGCCCTTTCCCTTGAGGATATAGTTTTGAAAATGAACTGGAATTACCAAAGCATAGTAATTGGGAAGGTATATAATGCCATACAAATGTTTCAAAAATTGAATTTTTATACAGTATAAAATCCAAGGATAATCAATGATTGTAGGCTGATTTCACTGTGGGATGTTTAGTTTTATATATCAACTTAGCTGGAAAATTGTATCTGGATATGTGGTCAAGCATTTTCTGTAAGGTCATTTTTGGTTGAGATTAACCTTTAAATGAGTAATGAAGATTGACCTCCATAATGTGCCTGGGCTTCAACTAATCAGCTGGAACCCAGAAGATTAAAAAAAATGAACCCTTCCATTCCACACCAATGCCCCATGCCTCAGCAAGAGTGAATTCTTCAACAAAATTGAACTTGCACCACTGCAACATCTGGATCCTGGATCTTCCACCTGATTCCTAGTAGAGTTGAAATTCAGTATCGCTTCCTCCCCAAAGTTTATCCTCCTCATCCATCCTCCAGATTTTAAACTTGTCAGCTTCCAATATCATGTAAGCTGTATGGGTTGGCTTTCCTGTGGCTGGGAGAAAAACCCAACATCTGCAACATACAGGAGGATAGGTTGATGCTCATTCACAATGTGAGAGGTTACAATCCATGGTTAGCTGATTCCAAGGCAGAAATGTGGTGGTAGGGTGTGGCAGAAGGATGCTACTCACCTGTTGCCATCTGGGAAGGAGAGAGCAGAGAAAGAAGAAGAGAATAAAGACCCAGGGACCAGGATAGTTCCCAAGGTAATTGCCCATAATTCACCTCCTCCAAGATGGCCTCACCTATCTAAGAGCTCCAAAAATACTGGTGGATTAACTCATTGATGAGGGTAGTGACCTCAAAACCCAATCACCTCTCCAGTAGTCCAGTAGTTTCTTAATGCAGTCATGTTGCCAAGACTGACTGGCAAATGAACCAATTTCTTAAATAATTAAATCTCCCCTGCAATTGTCCATCTATCTAAACTAACTTTTATATTTTCATATTTCTTTAGAAAACTGAAATTTATATCCCTTGGAGGCCCCCCATATTGAATGCCCTCGAGTCCTTTCACCTTGCATGAAGCCCTTATGCATTGTAAACAAACTTTCTCAATCACTACACTCCTTTTTCCACAATATTCTGTCACTAGCTCACTTTGACTAACACTTGGATTTCCCCTGTGAAGATAGCCCTCTGTAGCCCTTTGCAGTGGCGATTTTGTGACCTAACATGATTGTAAGACCTAGAAAAACATTTTGATATTGACCCTATTGTTTGTTTTTGGTCTCTGTTACATGTATGAAATCTTGCCAATTTCAATCTTCTTTGTTTAAGCCCTTTTGTCATTTTTAATCTCAGTTCTCTCATTTCATCATATCAGATAAGTATTAAATGTATTTTCGTGTTTTCATTATAAATGCCTGTAGTAATTTAGGTACAGTTTAACATCCCTTTTGACAAATCTATCAGAAATCTAATCTCAAATCTCCTAAGATATTTGAACTATAATGCCAGTCATGCCTTGTATCTGAAAGAGTTTAAATTTTAAAAATTTATACTCTTGTATCTCATGTATTCCTTCTTCCAGCATTTTTTATGACTTCACTGCTGCTGTATTTACTTTTTCACACTACAGAAGTTCCAACCCTCTGTCTCTTGTACAATCTCTAGTTTATTCAGAGCTCTCAATCAATGTTCCTAACCACTTTATGTTCCTAACCTTGCGGGGGTTAAACATTATTGTGAGAAGCTATGCAGTTACACAAACTTGTGGAAATGTAAGGATACAGATTAGAATTATAGCCAAAATCTTAGAATATTAAAACCTCTTTTAGATTCATCTTTCAATCACATCTTGTTCTCATCTAGACTGAAATCTTTTTTTAACCATTCTCTAAAATACTTTGATCATTGTCTGATAGAGAAAATTAAGATCCTTGATTTATGTCTGCAATAAAAATTTTCAATGTTATTTCAAAACATATGTTTTCTTTCCCTTAGTCTTACAGAATAAGAATTACTTCATGTTTAGAGCTAGTTTATATCCTCAATACAACATTTGGCTTCATTCTATTTCTTTTGAATTTCAGCATGTTCTGATCCCTTTAGATTTAAGATCAAAAATGCCTACAAGGCTTTATAAACCCAAAATGCACACACTTTTTACATAAGGAAGACCATATTCCCCTTAAGAGTTCCTCACTCTGTTCTTCCCACTGGTCTTTAATACATTCCAGGATGAAAAACAAACAAACAGTTCGGTTATTACATAACCCTTTAAATATGACGATGTGTGTTTCCCATTTCATCAAGTCGTGAAGACTGTGCTGCTTGTTATACTTTCAGATTCTAAAATAACTGATAGCTCAAATAGTGACAATGTGCTGTGTCCATTACAATTGAACTGTTTATTCTACAATCTCCATGAATTCTGTAGGAGGGAACTTGGCATAATGCAAACATCCAAGCCCCCAGATTAGTCCACCAAATGTGTTCTCAATTATATTCCTACTCATCTTGCTGCTACTAAAACAATGGTCAACACCTAGTTATTATTTGACCAAACCAGGCCTTCTCACACCGTTTATTTCTCCTTTCTTCTAGGGAAGAATTTAATTATTTTCTTAGTTTTTAAAGCACTGTTCTTGCTTAATATTTCTTTGCCCTCCTTGGTCTCTTTGCAAATGCTTTGTTGCTTTCTCCAGTTTTCACTGATTTCTCAATACTGGATAACCTAAAATTGGCCTGGAATTTCTCCTTTTCTCCATAGCATCATGGCTTTCAGTTGGAAATGACTGGGCTCCCATGGGACATTCATCAAAGTCTGATGACACCTTCTGTTTCTCCATTTGGGAGTTGCTGTTGGTGTATTGTAGAAAGATGGTCAGCAGACTGCTAAATGCCCTAAAATGTACCAGATAGCTTTGCAAAACAAAGGATTATCCAATCTGTGATACAGTCTTTACCAATGTTGAAAAATACTGATCTAAAAGATCTCTGTTGCTGATTTCAGTCAGGCTCATTGTTTTAAGCACAGTTTAAAGGTCAATGGTTCCCAGATTTAAATCTCCTTTAGAGAGTGACTCACAAATCTACTGGCTATTCTGTGTCTCAACTTAGATGACGAACAAGATTTCCAAGCTTGATATGTGCCAAGTGAATCTCACAGTTCACCCTAAACGCATCCATCCCAAAGCATTGCATTCCTAAATTTATTTAAAAAAGGGGTACATTTTTAAAGGAAAACAAATAATCACATTCTGGATTCTGACAATCTCTAGTGATCCACAACATCTTATCTTGAAAATATTATGACACTGGACACTACTTGATGTCCGTGTTTCTTAATCAAAAATAATTGAATTTAATTGTCTCCTCTGTAATAATTTCAAAATTACCAGTAAAGCTGGTAACTTTTTCCAGCTTTCAAAAAACATTCTTTCATACTTCTATTTATACTTTTTACAATGTAATGTAGAGGGGAGTATTTTTTATATTTATTTCTTGGAGGATTAACAATATGTGTTTTAGATTATCTCAGTGTAACAGTATCTTGGAATAACAAGTTGGTGCTTATCTAATGCTGGAGATTTTGTATAATTTTATATATATTTTATATAAAAATTCTACATCATTATAAATTGAGGTCAAAATATGTTCTTTTTATTTTAGAAGACAACACATCAAAAATTAAAACTGCACTAACAGTCTGTAATTATGGAAAGTAGAATTCAGTTCATATACATGTGTTTTAGGGAATATTAGTATATATCATCTCATACATTGAATTAATTTATTTTAACAGCTTATTATCAGAAATAAGATAGTCTAGAGACATTGAATGTTTGTAGATGCACTAAATAGTGTGAAAGTTATAAAGGTTTATTTGTGCTTACCAGTTAAAGCTGATCATGTGTAACTTTAATTAAATGTGGGAAAATGTGTTTTCTTAATGCTTCAGAATAATTGGAAAAGATAAAAGGATGTTTGATAATGAAATGTGTCCCTTTTTCTTACCCTGAGACAAATCCAAAATGTTATAAATAATATTTTAATATGTTTCCTTAATTTTAATGGAAAATATGGCCCCAGTGCTTTAGTTAACAGAATACTAATAAGACCAAACTTCTATTAAATATATTACATTTTGATATCAGTAATTATTCCTAATACTATTAAAATAACTATTCTAATTAAGAACTAGTTTATTGCCAAACTCAATTTATGTTTTCTAAAAAATATAATATAATTCCTCATGATTATTCATTTAAAAATATCTCATTCTGGTATTTGTGCCTCAAATACAGATTCTAAACTTTACTTGAATAAACATATTCAGATTCTATAGGTTTAATAAAAATGAGCTTTTAAAAATGGTTTGGAGGTAAAAAGCAGTTTATGTAAAAATAGTGCTTAAAGGCATGGTGCTGAAATATTTCTTTTCAAAGGAAACATATCTTTCCACAAAATGCAATAAATATATAATTTTTTTCTGAAACAAAAGTGAAGATTACACTATATTCACATATGCTCTGTTAGTTCCTTAGTACTGCTATGGTAAAATGCTACAAACAGTATTTGAACTCTCTCTGCTTTAGTAGAACTGAAAGATAGGAGCAAGGTACCATTAGTGATGATTCCCCAGGTGGCTGTAGGGAGACACGTTCTATGCCTTTTTTCCAGCTGCTCATAGTTTCTAGCAACTTTTGGCATTCCTTGGCTTCTAGGGCATTCCAAATTCTACCTCCACCTTCTCATGGCCTTTTCTCTCCTATGCATCTGTTTATAAAACTTTCTCTCTTTATAAGATCACCAAAATATTGGAAGTAGGGGCCATAGTAACCCATATGATCTCATCTTAATTAATGATACCTGCAAAGTCTTTAACTCTAATTTACATAAAACTCCTAGGTTCTGTGTGGATATGAATTTTGGAGGACTTTAAATAAATTTAGAGTGTCCTATTCAACTCAGTAAGGTCAGCTCTTTACCATCTTTCTAAAATGTACTTCTGTCCCATGCATAAAATACATTCATCTCCTGCCAATATCCCCCAGATCTTAATATGCATTTGCAAACAAGTAGCTCTGTCAGATATTTTTGTCCCTAGAGAACCTAGAAGTCTGACAGGGTTCATTCATGTCATTTGATCATTGCCCCCTTAAGCTTGTACTACCAGTTTTTAAATTAGCACAGCCTCAAAATCCCTATGGATCCCCTGTGTTTGTCAAGGATATCTGTTTTTAGACACAAGGATTCTTTTTACAGACACTGTTCTATGCCTGTCTTTTAGCTGCTAATAGTTTCCAGCAACCTTTGTCATTCCATGACTCAAGGGTCACACCAGCTCTACCTTCCGGAGTGACCTCAACTCTGTCCTTATTTTCTGTGGACATGACTGGCTTCATAGGTTATATATTTCATCCTTTTAGCAGAAAGTGGTTCAGCTACCCTTCTGTGCTCCTTCAGAGCACATTGTAATATCTCCATCAATTTCAGAGAAAGAATTTTGCAAATTATCAAGTTCTGGTTCTTTCTTCTTGAAATCTACTTTATTTTAAAAAGAAAAAATAAAACAAAATTTTAAAACAATAATTAGGGGATAACAATAGTATATACATTGCATCTTGATATCTTCAAATCAGTTACTTGGAGTACAAGATATCTGCATTTAATTGTCCAAACATTAGTAGCAAAAACTTTTTTCTTTTTTCTTTTTTTTTTTTCCGGCACCGGGGATTGAACTCACGACCTTGTGCTTGCCAGGCAGGCGCTTAGACTGCTGAGCTAGATCCCCAGCCCTGTTTTTGAGACAGGGTCTCACTATGCCGTTCAGGCTGGCCTTGAGCTCACTTTGTAGCCCAGGCTGGTCTCGAACTCACAATGATCCACCTGTCTCAGACTCCCAAGTGCTGGGATTATAGGTGTGAGCCACCACACCCAGCTCAAAAACTTTTTTCTTCAATGAACTCAGAGAAATCAGTAGTATAACTATCTTAATTATCATATATATATATATATATATATACACATATACATATACATACATTGTTTCTTTTAGCTTCTCACACTAGTGAGACAATATGATGTTTCTGCATATGTGTCTGATTTATTTCACTTTTGAGTATGGTCTCATGTTGGATTCATTTACCTGTAAAAGTCTCTAGTGTCCTTCTTCATGGCTGAGTAGTACTCCATAATACAAAGATAGTACATCATTTTTATCCATTCCTCAGGTTGTTTCCAAGATCTAGCTCTTACAAATTGTGCTCCTACAAACATGGATCTGCATATGTCACTGTGGAATGATGTTTTTAATACTTCTTGGAAGATACCCGGAAGGGCAATGGCTGTATCAAATGAGACCTCAAATCCTAGTTTTTTGAGGAATTTTAACACTGATTTCATAGTGGTTGCACCACTCTACACTTCCACCAACACTGGAGAAGCATTCTTTTTTCCCCACAGCCCCACCAGCATGTGTTAGTGTTTTGTAAAACACAATTAATTTGCTAATCCATATGTATGTAAAAATCTGTCCATTTCTTCTGTATTTTTCATCTTATTAGAAGACAAGTTTTCAAAGTAGGTACAGATGATCTTCTAAATTTCTGCAGGATTTGTTGTGATTTCACCCTTTTTATTCCTAATTTTATGAATTTGAGTCTTTTCATTTCTTTTTTTTTTGATACAGTTGGATAAGCATTTGTCAATTTTATTTAATCTTTCAAAGAACCAACACTTTGATTCATTAATTCTTTATATTTTTTAGTCACCAATGCATTAATTTCTGCTCTGATCTTTTAATTTCTTCCCTCATTAAACTTTTGGCTTATTTTTGTAATTTTTCTAGAAGTTTGAGGTTCACCATTAAGTTGTTTCTATGAACCTGCTCTGTTTTCCTGATATATTTACTACTATAAATTTGCCTCTTAAAACTGCTTTCATTGTGTCCCATAAGTTTCAGTATGTTGTATTGTTCTTATCATTCAACTGGAAAAGCTGTCTAATTTCTTCTTTTTATTTTGAAGAGAATAAAACCAAAAAAAAATAAAAAAGAATAGAATCAATCAAAACAAAACACTGAATGTGATGCAAGACTTCAAAATAAAATAAACATAAACCAACAATGACTACCATATTGCCTCTTGCTATTTTTATAATAACTTTCCATACTCTTAGTTACAATCAAATCAAACAAAACACAACACAATAAAACCAATCAAAACAAAACAATGCAAGCAATAGAGGACTTCAAAACAATAAGTTGGAATGCAACACTGGCTACCATAATGAATCTTATTATCTTCAAAGCAGCTGTTTATTTCATCAGACATAATAAAATCAAACAAAACTAAATAGAATAGTCAATCAAAACAAAACAATGAACATGATAGAAGACTTCAAAACAATATAAAAGGAAATCAACAATGGCTACCATAATGCCTCTTGTTATCTTCAAAATAACTGCCCATACCCTCGGGTACAATAAAATCAAACAAAACAGAACAAAACAAAACAAAACAATGAAAACAATGCAGGATTTCAAAACAAGACAATAGGAATACAACATTGGCTACCATAATGCTTCTTGTTATCTTCAAAGTAGCTGCTTGTACCTTCACAGATAATAAAATCCAAGAAAACAAAATAGAATAAAATCAAAATAAAACAAGTAAAGCAATACAGGATTTTGAAACAAGATAATAGGAAATCAATAATTGCTATTTTAATACATTTTGTTACTTTTTAAACAGCTGCCCATGCCATCAAATATAATAAAATCAAACAAAACAAAACAGAATAAAACCAAGCTAAACAGAACAATCAATACAATACAGAGTTTCAAAACAGGATAATAGGTTGACAATGGCCACTGCCTTCCCCCTGTAGACATCTCCTCCACTTTCCCCTTCACAACCTCTATTGTGCATTTTGGATCCCACTAATTTCTTTAGTTTTTTATCCTAGGGAGACAATATGATGTTCACCCACGTGACTCTGAACCATTTCACCCATGTACATGCTCTCAAGTTGTATCCATTTACCCACAAGAGTCTTGAGGTTATTTTTCTTTATAGCGGAGTAGCTTTCCATTGTATAGAAATGCCATACCTTTCTTATCCAGTCTACAGGTGATGGGCAAGCTACCCCTATTTTTTTTCTGGTTCCCTGTCACACAGAGCATGGTTTTCTCTCCTTTGACTTTTAGTCTATGAATTTCCTTTTGAGATAAATGTGTTTCTTGAATTAATCATACTGATAGATCTTGTCTCCAGATCCACTCTGCCTGTATTTCTTTTAATTGGTGAACTGAGGCCATCTACATTGATCATTATGGCCAACATGCACTGTTTTATCTCTGCCATGCTATTTTCTTACTGTTGGCTGTCTACTTTTTCCCTCCATTCAATTTTCTGCCCCACTTGGTGATCCCCCTCTGCTACTATTCCTGGAACCATGGTCTTTTTTTTATCTCTCTCTACAATGTCCTTAAGTATTCTTGTAGGGTTGGTTTGGTAGTCATGAATTCCTTCAGTAGTTCTTTGTCATGGAAGTATCTTGTCTCTCCATTAATTTTGAAAGATAGTTTCGCAGAGTACATCAATCTGAGTTGGAAGTTGTTTTCTTTCGGGACTTGCAGTACTTCACTCCAAGCTCTACTTGACTTGATGGTTTGTGTTGAGAAGTCTGTCATGATTCTGATGGATTTTCCTTTATAGGTGATCTGTTTCTTTTCTCTAACAGCTTTTAATATTCTGTTCTTGTGTTGAATTTCTGGAATCTTGATTATTAAATATCTGGGTGTAGATTTGTTTTGGTTATGGCTAGCTGGAGTTCTATATGCCTCACTTATCTGAATATCATGTCCTTTTCCCACATTTGGGAATTTTTCTGCTATTACTTCTGTAAATAGAATTTTAATGTCATTTGTGTTGATCCCTATTTCTTCATTGATACCTATCACTGTTAAACTTTTTCACTTCACATCATCTTGCAGTCATTGAATTGTTATTTCCTGGTTCCTTGTTATTTTTAAGAGGTCTTGCCTTTCACAATCACAAGCTGCACACCTGTATTCAAGGTCTGAAAGTCTATCTTCAGTTTCTTTCAAGCAATTTTGCCAACTTTCAATATAGTTTTTAATTTCCTGGACATCTCTTTGAATCTGTTTCATGCATTCAAAATCTCTTACATTGTTCATTCATGGTTTTCCTCATTTTCCTATGCTCCTCTATTTCCTATGCTCCTCTTTAGAGATGCTTAGAAATTCTTTTATTATGTTTTACATTTCTTCTTTTACATAATATAGTATTTCTGTTCTAATTTCTTTTATAGCCTCATCGAGTTGTGTCTTTACTTCAGGTGTACAACTCCCAATCTCTTCCATGTTTTCATCTCCTGAACTTGCTCTTCTTGGGTTGGAGTTTGGGGATTACCATTTGCTTCTTCATCTTGACATTTCCCTGTGTTCTTCCAAACAAGTGGGTAGTGGGGTCCCAGGCACTTACCACGTTGGTTACAATTTCTCTTGAGTATGACAGTTTGGTTCCCCTGGCCAGTGATGGCCATGGGTATCCAACGGTGCTCACTGGGTGATTTGGTGCAGGGCTCTGTTTTTCCCAGCCCTTGCTGGTTACCTGGGGCAAAAGCATCCTGAGTGCTGTTGGTGTGTTTAGAGGAGCAGGGCCTGCCTCTGCCTTCCCAGTGAGCTGGTTACCAGTGAGCAGTGTCTCCCAATGTCTTCTGGGGTGCATGCGGGAGTAGGGCCTGCATCTGCCTTCCCAGTGAGCTGATTACTGACAAGCAGAGTCTCCCAATGTCTCAAAGCTGTCTAATTTCTTCTTAAATTTCATCTGTGACCCATTGATTGTTCAGGAGGGTAATATTTAATTTCCATGTTTTAATTAAACTCTATTTCTTTTGGCATGAATTTCCAATTTCATTGCACTGTCATCTGATAGGATGCATGTATTATTTCAAGTCTTTTGTATTTACTTAAGCATGTTCTACGAGCCAGTATTTAGACCATTTTGGAGAAGATCTCATGTGCGGCTGAGAAAAATGTACATTCTGAGGTGGTGGGGTGGAACACTCTCTAGATATCTACTAAGTTCATTTATTCAAAAGTTGGGTTCAGTGCTAATATTTCATTATTGATTTTCCATCTAGTTTATCTGTCATTTTGTGACAGTGGGGTATGAGGTCTCCCAATACAATTGTATTAGGGATTATTTGATTTTTCACATCAGTTAGTATTTGTTTTACATAGTTGTGTGCACTGGTATCTGTTGCATATATATTTATGATTGTTATCTCTTCCTCTTGGATTGTTTCCTTTACAAACACATAGTGATCTTCTTTATCTCTCTTAATCAATCTTGGCTTGAAATTCACTTTTCTTGCAAATAGAGTATCTACTCCTGCTTTTTTTTTCTGAGTTCCTGTTGCATGGAGTACTGTTTTCCATCCTTTGACTTTCAGTCTATAAATTTGTCATGTTATTTTCATCTTGTTGGCTCTCCTTTTGGCCCTCTCATTCTGTTTGCCTTGGGGTTCATGAAGCTGTAGTCCTTATTATCTCTTTCTAGCATGTCCTTCAGAAGGTTTTGGTGTGCTGGTTTGGTGGTTATAAATTTCCTCAGCTGTTCTTTGTCACTGGAAGTATCACATTTCTCCATCAGGTTTGAAAGATAGTTTTGCAGGCCCCATCAATCTGGGTTGAAAGTTGTTTTGCTTTAGAACTTGAAATACTTCACTGCAAGCTTTCTGGACTTAGTTTGTGCAGAGAGGTCAGCTGTGATTCTGATGGACTTTCTTTTATGGGTGATTTATTTCTTTACCCTAACAATTTGTAAGATTGTATTCATATGTTGAATTTCTGGAATCTTGACTATGATATGCCTGGCTGTAGTTTCTTTTTTATCACAGTTAATTGGAGTTCTATGTCCCACACTTATCTGTATGTCAAATTCTTTTTCTCTGCATGAAAATTTTTCTGCCATGACATCTGAGAACTTTTTTTAAAATATTATTTGTGGTATCTCTTGCATTTTCAGTGACTCTAATCAATCTTAAATTATGCTTATTTGTCTCATATTGCAACTACTGGATTGATTTCTCAAGGTCTTTTGTTTTTTTGAGAACTCTTTCTTTTCCTTGTCACGAAATGCATGCCTGTCTTCAATATCTGAGATCCTGTGCTCACATTGACCTAATCTGCTTTGAATACTTTCAGTTGAATTTTTATTATCCTGTATATCTTCTTGAATCTGTTTTATGGATTCTATTTCTTTCCTGTGCTGAACTTCCATAATTTTCTTAAGCTCATCTATTTTTTTATCTGTATCTGTGCTAGCATCACTAAGCATGGTGTTTATTTTGGACACCATTGCTCTAGTTGTCTGAGAGATTATTTCTGATTTCATTTTTTCCTGAGCCTCATTCATTTCCTTTGTTGTTACCACTTCAGAGGCCTGGTGGAAGTCTTTCAGATTGTCTCACCTCATTGCTCCCTGATTTGCCTTTGGCGAACTGGATGTCTGGGGTTGCATTTTGTTTAAGTGTCTTCTTCTTTTCTTTTCTTTCTTTTTTAAGTTTAATTCCTGGGGTGATGCTTGTAATTTGTCTATGGTAAGTTGTTTTATTGGTAGTACTTAGGACCCTTAGCTGATGACTACTTCTCTGATGTATCTTCCAGATTTATCTGTTTTTTGAGTTTTGAGTCTGTTGGAAGATCTTACCTCTTCAGCTTGTTGGAGATGAGAAGTTGTTGCTTGCTTGGCCCAGTCTCTGTTTCTTTGGCACTGTGCCACAGTATTTTCTGTGACCATTAATCAGTCTCAGCCATGAAATACCAGGATCAACAGCTATTTAGAACAATTATGTCAATTTTGGCTATAGCAGTTCCAATAACTTCAAACACAGCCTAGAAAATGACTAACTGAGCTATCCCTTAATTTGACACTTTAAACCATGCGAACTAGATGTGTGGTTATATAAAAAAATCTAAAACAAACCACTACACTTTCCTCCAGTATCAGTTAATATTATCCTTATATCTAGTGACCTTTAATGGTGAATTTCTACCATTGTGTGTTCATCACAGTAGAAATATTCTCTGCTTTTACCCAGTAATGAATTGTAAGTTTTTTGTATATTTTTAAGTATTTGTTGTAGCATCACCTACTTTGCATGTATCAAAATCAGGTAGACATCAGAAAGAGGATCAATAAAACGTAGTGTGGTAGATTGACAACTGGTGGTCAACTTGTAACACCCAGCCAAACTGAATCAGTGTGGTGCTCAATATGGAGGGTTCACCTAAGTATTGTTGCCAACAACATGAAAAAGGAGAACTGAAGAGGGAGAGGTGTGTTTTTGGTTGTCTTGCTGCTGTTGGGTCTCCTGGAGGAGCTTGTCAAGCTTCTTTCCTGATATGAACTTGACTGTTATCATCAGAGCTGCTCAGATCCTTATCACTGAGAATGGTTGTGGTTCACATTGGGTCTTCCCAGCACAGATCTGTGGAACACACTTGCATAACATATTGTCTTGGACCTTAGGCCTCCAGCTGGATTCATGGGATGCATTGTTATGGACTCTAGGTCTTCAGCTGGACTCATGCATGACATTGCCATGGGATCCTCAGCTGGATTCTTTGGGTCTTTAGTGTGTGGCCAAACTTCCTAAACTCTTTTGTATTTAACTCTTTGGGTGACTATCATAAAATAATACTATAAATTATGTATCCTGTATGTAATTGTTTTCCTTGTAAACCCTGACTAAAACAGGTAGGTAAGGTATACCTATTTAGAGTTAGATTAAGATTTACAGATATATGTGGATACATATTAAGTAATTGATTTTAAGGAATTTTCTCACAGGATTGTGGAGGTTGGCAAGTGTGAAATATACTTGGCTATCCAGCAGCTGGTAAGTCAGGCAGTAGTTGATGTTACAATCTTGAGATAGAATGATTTCTAATTAGTACAATATCCAGTTTTAACAATCTATTAAGTCCTCAACTGATTATATGATAGCAATCAACATTTGAAAGGTTTAACTCTTTTTTAAACTTAAAAAATTAAATTAATATGTGTTTGCAGTAGTACATAATTATTACCTTTAATACACAGTGTTGTTACATGTATATAAGTCATCTCAATTCCTTTTACTTCCCCTTCCCCTACCTCTTCCTCTTGATTTTGTAATGTCAATTTATTTTACATGTTAATTGCATTTTATAATCACATTCATGGCAACACACTGATAAATGCTTAAAGACCTATCTCCTATAGTCTAGAAAACTTGATAGGTAAAATTAACTATTTCACAATATGAACACTTAATGTTCTTTTTGAATGTATGTATTAAAATTTTGTCTTAAACTTATTCTGTATTTGAGTAAATTATTGAGAAGCCCACATTTTCACATAATGCACTTGAAATAAAATTATTGCAAGATTAACTCTAATTATATAGAATACATTCATTATTATTGTTTCAAATTAAAGTTATTTTAAATAGCATCTTATTTTGCAACAATCTAAGAATATGAATTTTTGTTTAATTTACTAGGCATTTAAACCAAATAAAGCCGCAGAACTATTTTGCATTTTTCTTTTACTTTTATTTTCCTAATGGTCCCAATAAGTTTGCCGTAACCATCTTTATTTTAGAATTCAAGTGAACCCTAAATTATTTCGGTTATTCTGTCTATGAAGTAAATACATGAGAACCTGTAGTTTCATGACAGTGGAAAAACTAGGAGAGTTAAAAAGAATAATCTCTTATTCGACAAGTATATTCTAATTAGTTTCTATGTGTGTTCTGTAGGTTAGAATGATATTTTTGGGTGCACCTAAGTTACAGAAATTTTAGATTAAAATTTAACTACTTTACTAGAAATGTAATCAGCATAATGCAAACATGTGATAATAAAAATAAAAACTGGAAACAAAAGATATTATTCTCTAACTATAGTCTCTCATTTCTCAGATTGAGAATGCTCATTATTATACTCAACACATGCTCATTTGGAAATATAACATACAAAAATGAAGAGCTTAGTGTACCTGTGCTTATATTTAGGTATAACTTGAAGCATTTCACAAAATGCAAATAAGCAAACAATAAATGGATTTTCTTTTGACCTTGTTGCTTTTTTAATTACTTTGCCTGAATTTGTCGTCTAGGGAGCAAATGTTAATCATCCTGCGGGCTTCCATGCACTTCATGAGCTGCTTATTCCTGACAAGTGAAAAAAATGTGATGTTCAGGGAAATTTCTAAAAGCATGACTGGACACAGCCATTACAGTAGTACTATTGTTGCATTTTAAATTATATAATGGTAAAATAAACATAATCATAATAAATAAAGGGAAGGATTCAGTAGCCTTCTACATAAACATCAAGGAAGTCTCATAATTATGTTTGTTCTTTGTGAATGGTTCTGATGGTATTATAATGCTTACATCAATACTTGGCTGTTAATAACTTTCGTGTATTTATGTGGTTTCCTCATCAGAGGAACATTCATAAGCAGCAATCATTTATTAAATCATTTCCAGTGTCCTTAGAATGGCATTAACTCTAATTGCAGATATGGAGAGGAGGTTTGGTAATAAGCACAGAGGCATCCCAGTGGTTGTCTAGGTTGTCTCTAAGGAAAACACGATGATTTAAAATCTCATTTCAGTGATAAATTCTTGCACTTGCAAACTATGCACTGGCATGTTGACTTACTCAGTTTCCACACCATCGTATGTAACTAAAATTACTGTGTATTTTTTGAGTAATATTGATGAAATACTTGAGGTGATGAAAGTAAAACACTCAGCATTTGCTTTTACAACAGTCATATTTTAGCTTCCAAATATCAACATGTTTCTTAAAATATTTTTCAATCAGTTTTATTTTTTTTTCTTCAAACATGTCTTTCCAATGTTCCTTGTAATACTCTACACAGTACTTGCAAAGGTCCCACCATATGGCAGAATCTCCAACTCTCTCAACTGTGTGCAATAACTTCAAATAACAGTGTCACCCTGTACAATGCTAGGAATTGAAATTTTGTCAGTTCTAGGCAAAGGATAATATTTTTTAATGGAATCTATTATATATACATTTTTTGTCTTAGATCCCTTCTCAATCATTCTCTAAATGTCCATCTGTTTTAGTTCTAGGCTCTGGCTTTGTGAAAGGAAATTTTTCCACTGAGAGGAGTGTTGTTGATGTTTCAGGGTGTTTCAGAGGAGCAACAACCTTGATCCCTTGTATCTGCAGCTCACAGTAGGGTTCTCCTTTCTTGAGAAGGGAGAACTGGCCCATGGCCTGAAGGTTTTGGGATCTCTGCATCGAACTGTTCCTTTGTACTAAGGAGAAGATGACAGGGGCTAAAGCTAAGCATTCTTCTTATCTCCACTATTATTACTGGATCTTTTGCATCTACCATCCATATTGCAATTATCTCACATATGATGTATAGTGTGAGACAATCTGTACACTTTCTACTGACAACTAATCCTGGGCTCAATGTATTTGTTTCCTATTGTGACCTTAATAAATTACTGAAAACATTCTAAAATGACACACATCTATTCTTTGACGGTTCTAGAGTAAGAAGTCTAAAATCTGTTTCATTAGGCCTAAATCAAGATTGTGGCCCTGCCTCAATCTTGCTAGAGCCTTTAGTTTTTTTTTTTTTTTGCAGCACTGGGGATTGAACTCATGACCTTGCGCTTGCCAGGCAGGCACTTAAGCCACTGAGCTAGATTCCCCTGCCCTTGCTAGAGGCTTTAGGACAAAATTTTTAACTTGGTTTTTATTTTATTTTATTTTATTTATTCATTTATTTATTTATTTTCAGTTTCTGGAGCAGCATTATTGGGCAGGTAATCCCTCTACTTTCAAAACATCAATTAGTGTCTTGCTTCGGTTATCACATTGTCTTTCCATGGTAATCTCTGATCTTAGAAAGATATGTTTATTACATTTGGGTTCAATCTAACACACAATCTCGGATAGTGTTTCAATCTCAAGGTTCTCAATTTAATCTCACATGCAGAGCCATACCATTGAGGTGATCTTTACAGGGTCCGGGGATTAAGGCCTAGATATTTTGGGTAATCATTTTTCACCCTACTACAATCTGCCCTGTAGTACTCAGGGATTCCCGTCATCCCTATAAATCACAACATATAAAGTATCACTCAACGCAAATGTTTTATTTACGTATTATCCATTCAAAATTCCTAAATCTCATTGCCTAAATTCTTTAAATCAAGTCTGAAGGAGATTTGGAGTATTATCAATCCTGGAGCAAATTTATTGACTATCTGTTCCCTTGTGGAAGTAGAAAATGTGTGTTTTTTTTTTCTCCTAGAATGAAGTGGTTGAACAGGCAATTATAGATGTTACCATTATAAAAGATAAAAAATTGAAGAAAGTAAACAGTCATTAACTTTAACCAGTTTTGAAATCTTAGATGGATCTATTAGATTTCAAAGGCATGGAATGATCCTCTGTGGAGTTTGACCACAACTTCTAGGACTGTAGCTTCATTCTCTGAATCTAAGCCTCTTTTTTCTGGTCTTGTGGCTCTGCCTTAGAATATTTCCTCCATTTTCTTAAGTAAGTGTTGTCTCTTTTCGGCCTATAAAATGCTCTGAATCTGGCATTCTTGCTTCATTTTCTCTCTTTCTCTGTCTTTTCTTTGACAGTTAATAGTGGTTTTGCTGATATATACTCATTAAAATTTAGTAGGCATTTCTCATAACCTATGGGCTTTCATTCTATTGGACAGAAGTATCTTCAATACATGTTGAATAAGCTCATCTCTATTCTCAGTTTCTCATGGGGTGACTGAAATAGTACATGGATTATATGATTAATATCTTCAAAAGACACTCTGGATGAATTAATGTTTAGATTTTTACATATTGTATAGACTATCTAAAAATGTTGAATTATTTCAATTTATTCTAGGATATGATTGTATGACTGTAAGCCTCCTAATTTTATCGTATTTGTATTTTGAATAGGATTAGAGTTTGTGTAGTTATGAACTTTTTTTTGATAAATTTTTTTCCTACAATGTATCTCATTTGTGTTTTACTATGAATATCAAAATGCATCCAGGATACACTTTCAACATTGTAGTGGGAAATATTCTTGAACAAATATACAAGTTTATTGCCTACCAATTATGGTGTCCTTGTAACTATAGAACATATATCACTTAAAATTTATGTCATTCAAGATCTTTAAATTGATTTTATGTGCCGTCACTTTTGCCATATAAGTTAACATTCATAAATTCTAGGTTATTATAAGGGATCATTAAATGTATACAAACAATGAAAGCTGATTCCATGCTTGGGTGTAGCAAACATATAGTAGAGACAGTGTCTGACAAACAGACCCAGTGTAGTGAGGAGTGAGAAGAAAATCTATACATTCTCTTTTCATTTTAGCCTTTGGTATCTCATTAATTCCTCTACTGGGATAAACCAACTAACTAGACCTTGCTTTTTGTTTGTTTGTTCAATTTTTTAAATTGAGACAGGATCTCTGATTGGTCCCCCACCTTAGACTTGCCCAGTCATCATGGTGACAGGTCAAAGGCTACATAATAATGGTGTCTAGCTCCTTCTTCCCAGAAACCCCTCTGGTTTTTTTCTTCCCAGCTGCCTTTGCCAAATGCCTCATGTGTCACAAATGTTCCTACCTCTTTCAGCCACCTCTTGCTGAGCAGCCTACATCAGCAGCCCTGTGCCCTCCCCTATCAGAGTACATTTAAGCTCACACCTCACCTTTGTCTTCAGAGAATCAGCGCAACAGCATGGTTGTGGTGATTCTCTCCATGCCCATATCTTATCTCTCTCCCCTCTTTTTCTCTGCGTTACTTGTATCTTTTTTCTTGTCACCTCA